>JBCFYV010004926.1:0-18203 GCA_039000515.1 Timema cristinae
TTGCCCGAGGTAAAGGGAAAGGGGTTTTGGCCCAATTTCAGAAAAAACTGTGCCGCCCCGAGGGTTTGAACCCCGGCCCCCCGGGCAAAAAAAATTTGGGGAAAAATTTAAACCCCTAGACCCCCAGGTACCAGAAATATATTAAATTAGTTTTTTCCCCCCCCGTTGACGGGGTTTGTCAACCATTAAAACCCTTTTTGGTTTAAAAACCCTGGCCACAATGTTTCAGTTTGGGTTCCCCCAAAAGAAAAAATTGGGGGTAAAAGGCAGAAAGGTAAACCCAAAAGAAATTTTGGGGTTTAAGTAATTTGGGGGTTTTCCCTAGAAAAACTTTAAAAAATTTTGGGGGTAAGCCCAAAAGTAGGGAAAATTGGGAAACCAAAATCCCCATTTTTAACTTGGATAAAAGAAAAAATTTTTTTTTTAATTGGGTTTTATAATTTTGGCAAGCCTAAGTATCCTGAACTAAATTCCCTTTCATAGTGTGCAACACTTTAAAAAATTTGGAAGAAAAGGGCCCAAATATTTGGAGTGATGCAGTGGGGCAAAAAAACTTTTAAACAAAAAAAACCCCAAAAAATAATATACATTTAAGTTTTGGTTTTTTATTTAAAAGTTGTTGTCCAAAGGGGAAGCTATCTTTTGTTACTAAATTTAATTTATTTTTTAAAAAATTTTTTTTTATTTTCTTTTTGAAAATTTTTTAAAGTGTCAAAAACTGGTGCTTTCCCAAATAAAAAAATAAAAAAATTATGTGTTTTATAAAAAGTTTTAAAATAAATTTATGCCCAAGGTTGGAAAAAATAAGGAAATATTTGTCATAAAATTTAAAAATTTAAATTCTAAATTTTTCATTGGCGCAAAATTTTTTGCCTGGGATAGCTTAATTTTTAACAACATGTTAAAACCCCCTTTTCTCAAATTTATTATTATGCTATTAAAAATAAATTTTTGCTTTAATTTTAGCCCAAAAATTTTTATCTTCCCCAAAATAATTTTTATACCACTTGAGAAAGGTTGTTTTTGATATTGTTTATAAAAAGTTTTAATGACGACGTAAAAACATGCGGAAGTGGGGCAAAGTTTGTAAAAAAATGTTGGCGGTTTGTCAGTTGTTTGGCAAAGTTTTGGATGCTTCTTTGAGAGGTGGGTGTTTTTAATATATGGTTTTTAAAATGTTTTCATTTTTTATTTAATAGTTTACACTTAGAAAACAAATTAAAAGAAAAAAATTTGAAGTGCTACTTTGCAAATAAATAACTGGAAGTGGGGCATTGGGGTTCAAACCTTGGTGTACTGGGGTTTTTTGTTTTTTCCCAAAAAAGGGTTTTTTTAATCTCCCCCCACAGATGCAGGGAATTTTTCCCCCGAATTTTAAAAAATTTTTATCCCTAAAAAGGTCATTCTCCCGAAATCACCTTTTGGGGAAAAAAAAAATCCAAAAATGAATAAAAAGTTGTTGGGTTTGGGTACTTAAAAAACTAGGAAATTGTTTCCAAATCATTTACCTTTAAATTTTTTAAATTTGTACTTTAAAAAAAAAAAAAATTTTGACATAGAGGTGAGAAAAACTTTTGGGGGGTGGGAATTTAAAAAAAAAGTAAGTACACAAAATATTTTAAGAGCTTTGATTAAAGAAATATATTAAAAATTTAAAAAATTTAAAATTTAAAACATTGTAATAGGCCCCAAAAGGATAAATTTGTTTTAATGTAAAAAAGGTAAAATCCCACCTAATAAAATAAAATTAAATTTTAGTGTGGTTTCCAATGTGGTGTAAGTGTTTCCCCCAAGGGACAAGCCAAGAGTTTTGGGGGGACGGGGGGAAAAAATTTGAAAAATGGTGGGGGAAAACACAACCCATGCCCGAAATGAAAAGGAAAAAAAATAAGTCAAAAGTTTTGAAAAATTTAAATAAATTATATGGTGGGGGCGGGTAAAGGGGGGGTTTTCTTTATAATTTGACTTTAAAAAATGATTTAAATTCCAAGCATAAAATTTGTTTTTATTTAATTTTTAAAAAAGTGTTAAAATTTTTAAAATTTTTAAGTTTGCCTTTTTAATGTAAAAAAAAATTTTCCCTTTTATTTAGTTACTCTCAATTGGGTTTTTTAAACCCCTTAAACCCCTTTTTTTCAAATTTCAAAAATGAATCAAAAAATAAAATTTAAAACTATAGTGATTTTAAAAATTTTTCTAAAATTTTAAAAGCACAATTAAAGGAAAAGGGTGCCCAAAGGGGGACAACCAACAAAAAAGAAATGGGAACCCCAGAAGTAGATGAACTCTTCAAAGTGATTTTAATAAATGGTTATAGTGTTTAAAAAAACACTTTAAAGTATTGGGAAAGTTTTGTGGATTAGTTATATTATTTCTATACATTAAGTTTCACAATACACCCCGTCCTATTCACCATGAAATTTCATTTTGGGGGGAAAAAAATAATTTACCACCAAAAGATTTTTCAAAAATTTTTAATGTGTACTCGTTCATTTTCTCAATTGATTGCACTAATTGCAACTGACACAATGCTCGACTGTTTTTCTTAGCACACAACTTTACTACAACATAGTCATTTTCTTTAGCTTTGCATTGGATCATTTCACAGTCGCTATGATCTGGTTTTTCATGCCCATCATTTTTGATGTAACTGTCTGAATTTATGTACACTTCACTATATTTCAATTTTTTTGAAACTGAGAAGAGAGAAAAAAACTCTTGTGTGGATTTTCAATTGTGTCATTAAGATACCTCTTTTGTTTTTTGAATTTTCTAAATGTTTCCTTTTTAAACCATCACAAACGGCGACTACTTCATCCCTAGTTTCCAAAAATGCTGTAACTAATATTTTAGTGTTTCAATTACTTGTCTTGCAGTCCCTTTTGGGCTTAACATTCTTCTAGAAGATAATAAATAATTTGAGGCATGCGTATTTTTAGATCATCTTCCCAGAAACAGTTAACTTGTGTGTGTATGTATGTATATATATATATACTATGTATGTATGTATATACATACACACACAAGCTCATATAAAAATGTATTAGTTATATAAATTTTTGTAATTTAGGCTTTTGTGCATTTCTCTTAATTTTAATTTCCCCAAAATACGAATTCATTGGCTGACTGAGTCAAAGTTGTCAGCCAATCTTGCAATAGACTAGACTGCCAATGACGGGGAGATCAGTGCTCGATCTTGGGTCAGGTGTACTAAGAGTGGTTTTACCTAATTTTTATCTATTCTCTATCCCCATGCAAATTGCAAAAAACACTTCCTCATCCCTGACCCATTAGCTTAATTTTTATATACTTCACTAAAATAAGTTGTATTACATTGATTCTATTAGAGGATTTTGGGTTCGAGCACTTGCTATGGGTTTTCTCTGGTCGCCGAGGTGTTCACTGCTGGGTGTGCGATGAAGCCGCACGCAAGTTGGACGTTTCAGCCCGCTCAGCGGTGGCAGAATACCTGCAAATTGTGACAGGTGGAGTGAATCAAGCCAAGAAAGTAAATCTGCCCGGTGACAAAACATCATCACTCTGTCAAGTGGATTTAGAGTGACTGAATGAGTTGAAAATCTTTTAATGTCACAAAAAATAGTTATAGGATAAAATTGATACCAGCCCCTTTAGTTTGAAACACCCGGTTGCTCACCTCATGTCTATAGTGCCTTTAGTGCCTAGCAGTATGTCATCGATTCTGGTTTGATAACATCTAATAATTTGATTGTATTAACGTTACTCAATAATTACACTTTGATGCTTCTAAGTTGGTTGATATGCGTGTAGCCCAAATGGGTTTTGAAATGAAGTGATAAATAAAGTTTGTTAATATGGGATCTTTATTTTTAAATTACCTAAAATTTGGTACTTCGATAGCTAGTTATTATATTTTCCTATTTACAAAAATCTTAAATATTTGTGATGAGATTAATATAAACATTGAAAGCAATTCAAAGAACTTTTTTTTCTCCTTGAAAGCAATTACTCAACTTATCAAAGCTTTTTCTTTAAATTTAAAATTAATTTGTGACACCATCATATATAGGGAACAAGGTTAGTAGGGTGATTTCTAAGATAATTATCAGCATCACAATGGAAGAGGTTGGAGAGCCACAAAAGGGGTGCAGAATATGTCCGAATGTGCAGGGAAAATTTTTGGGTGAGGGAAAAGTCCAACGATTGTTGGCGTTTTTAGTACATTTGGGTTTTTGATATGGTAGTTTTATATTTGTATGAAAAAACTAAGGCCAATGACACTCAACAAATAGTTGTGCTGTCTAGGGACTAAGATATTGTCAGAGTTCTAGATAAGGAGTCAGAGATTGAGATAAGGGGCAAAGAAAAAAATCTAATAATTCAACCTGGCTAAGGCATGATTTAGTGATGAGTCATCAGTCACCTACTCTACGTGGAGTTTGGGAGCTAATGGGGGGCAGGCGAGGGGGGGTAGGGAAGGGTGAGCAATGTCTTGTTCTAGCTTGAATTCAGTCACCCTTATATCGTGGCCCAATTACACGGTGATGTGCACACAATTTATTTAAACTCGGCCATGCTTAGTGTAATAATTATATAGCCATGAAATTGTTGTATTTAGTGGGCCTATTAGGGGTTTTTTACATTGTAATAGATAAATGTTTATAAAAATTAGATGGTTTCAGGGACACTCTACCGTAAATAGTGATATTTTTTTTCCCTAGTGGGGGTTTATAGTGATGACTTGCAGTAGTGGTGATCGACAAAAAAAAAAGAAAAGTTTATGAAAATAAACAATTAAACCAAGGCCTCCTGGAATTACACTTCATTGCCTCTTTAAAATCAAGATGTAAAATTAAATGTTGGGTACCATAAGCCTACTGGGTTTAATGAACAATTAATAAAAATGAGTTGGGAGAGAACTAAATTTTTTTATAAGTAGGTACTATAATTAAATTGATTAAAAATATGTTTGAATTTTAATTTTCCAAAAAATGTATAGGTAATAACTTATTCCCTTCAGCCCCTGTAAAATTCAATGTTTTTTTTAGACCTATGGTTTTCGGGGGAAAAAATTTTTTTTGAAAATGTTTTGTTTGGGGAAATATTTTTATTCTGAACATATTTGCCCCCGACCACAGATTTACACCCCTTTTAAAGATCGGTAATATTATATCTGAGAAATAAATTAATTGACTATCGACCCCGAAATTTGTTTCTCTGTTTCCTGTTTTGTTTTCAAATTTTGTTAAATTTTTTTTAAAATAAAATAAAGTTTGGTCTACTAAAAAAAATATGTTTTTATTAAACAGCATTTATCTTCCTTTAGGGCTTTTTCTTTTTTTTTCTCTTCTCCTTCAAAATCTTGTCCCAACCCCATTTTCCCGAGTGTTGTTAGTGAGTGCTCTCTTTCTCATCCTGTCTTTATTACCTTCACTCTCATGAATAGTATTCAAATCTTGGGCCTTGTTCTTTTCACGACTTTCTTCACATGCTCTAGTCATTACATCCTTGGTCTTCCAGCCGGTCTCTTCCCTTTTACTTCCTTTTTGCGAGTATTGTCTTACCTTCATTCTGTTGTTCATTTGTTTTTTATATGCTATACCACTTTAATCGAGCTCTACTTATCGTTGAAAATCAAACGCACAGCTTGTCAGCGAGCCAGTCACTATGGAAAGCCAAAAAAATTAATACAAATAGTTTTTTTTTTTTTTTTAAATATTAGTAAGGTATGCTTTAATTTTTTGTCCCACGCAGACTCCCAAGAATTTTATAGAACAGCAGTTCTTAAATATAGTGGGGGAAACAGGATACCCTTGGATCACCAGAATCCATAGCCAAAGTTTTGGCCCCTTTATACCTGACTCTGAACTCAAACAAGACTTGGAGAAGGAGATTCCAAAACACACACCCTTCTCGAGACCGCGGGAATGCGTTAGTTGCTCATGTTCGCAATGTTGCAAGACGGGGTAATATCACCTAAACTTTTGCATAACTGCCAATTTTCCCCAAATTTCTGTTTTTATATATAAAATATATTTTATTTTAAACCAAATTTTTTAAATAAACAGTTTTTACTATCTCTATGAACCAGGATACAATATTTTGGATGGTACACAACTTAACATTGCGTGACAAAGCAGAAAACAATCTTTAAGATATTAGTGTTGAAATTGGTACAAACCGGTAGTTTTTTTGGGGAAAAAAAAAACCCAAGTAAAAATAATCAAAATGATTATAAACTCATAAAAGTGTCTTATTATATATATGTATCAAATTGGGAAAATTTCCAGAGTTTGTGTTGTAAAAACGGTACATTAACCAATAGGGGAGGGCTGGCTTTTAAGAGTTACCCAATGAAAAAAAGTAATCAAAAAACCTAAGAATATATCTATATATTCAATAGAAAAAAACATAAATTTGCCATTAAAAGTATTAAAAATAAAGGGAATCACAATAAAGTCTGTGGGAGAAAAGAGTTAAACAGGGAATGGTTTAAAATTCTTTCTTTTAGATATAATTAATATGTCAGGAATGAGGAAGGTTGAATTTAGAGGAAGTGTTCCTGCATTTGTGTGAAGGAATAGGGGAACAACTATTAAGGAAAAAACCCAAACCCTCAGTACACCAGACGGGGATTTAAAACCCTCAATTCTTCTTATCATTGACAGTCTAGTAAAAAGTAAATTGATAAAACTAAAGAAAAAGAAAAATAAGCTACAGAAAGTAAATTTTGATGAAAAAGCCCATTGGGAAAATAGGAAAAATGTGGCAAGAATTCCAATGCATAGAAGTGACATCTTCTTCCTTTTTTTCTGTCTTCTATAGTTAGAAGTAGTTTACACACACATTTAACACAAATAGAATAATATTTTGGCATTGTGCCTTTATAAAACACAGAGAAGAAGAAAAGAGTCCCAGATAACACAAACACTGGATTACTCAATTTTGAATCTAAAGAAAAAGTCTAGTATATTGCGATAGGGGACACCTAAGTCCATGGGGCCCAAACCAAAGCAGGTTTTGATAATTATAATAAACCCAAGTTAAAAAATAATTTGTCTTAGCAAGCAGCAACAAATTTACAATGAACGTTTTTCTAACCTGAGAGTCTTAAGGTAAATGGATTCCAAAAAACACAAAGTTTAAAAACAAACTAAGCCAGGGTTACAGGCTTAAATAAAACAGTCAACTTTTATGTGGGAACAAAAAGGTATTAAATTGAATAAGTCCAAAAATTTTCATCTATTTATATTTACTTGACCAACATTATAAAGTAAAGTTTATTGACTAGGGTTGTTTTTTTTTAGCATGAGAAAAATTTTTTCCATGGAACTTGGATTATTTTTAAAAGTATTTTGACTATCGCAATTAAATTAGCAGATAAAATTATATACTAGCTTTTACCGTTGCGGGCCTCGCCCCCAAAAATTGATAAAATATTAAAATTTTTAACTAAACTGTTTTTGGTCATAAAAACAAACTTTATTTATTTTCAAATATCTATGCGTTTTTTTTCAGTTTAAGCTGTAATAAATTTTGCCGTATTTTAATTTTCACTTTTAAATAATTCATAATAAAAGAAATTATATTATTTAAATTATACAATTATAAATTTTTTATTTTTTATTTTACCTTCTAATTTAGTAATATAAATAAATAAATGAAATAATAATTTTTTTTGAATATATAGATAAAAGATCACATATTTATTATTTATTAGTATGAAACTATGTCACAGTTTTCTATTTACTTTATTTACAATATATTAAATCACAAAATTTTTAAATAAAATCATTTCAATCACATTATAATCATATAAATTTTTTTTTATTAAAATCAAAGGTTGGGAATAGTCCTTATTTATTCCAGGACATATTTCTACCAACGTACAAAAATTTCATTCAAATCCGTTCAGCAGTTTTGGCGTGATTGACAACAAACATCCAAACACACAAACTTTCGCATTTATAAATATTAAGTAAGATTTTAAAGGTGACTATTTTTTTGGGCCAAATTAAACGTAGACGTCATTTTCTTCTGGAAGAGATCATGCTACAGTATACATATCCTCGACTGGACATTAATGTGACAAAAGGCTTAAACCATTTGTTAAAATCACCTTTTTGTGTTCATCCGAAGACTGGTAAAGTGTGCAAACCCCTTCAAATCCTCGATCAGCTGATAAGTTCAACCCTTTCCCCTGTATCCCACAATAAGGTTAGTATTAATATAATTTAAAATGTTAGTAATAGTTGTTAATATTACTGTCTTTTGTGTAATATCTGTTATATCTTTTATTTTTTATTTTATTTTTTTTATTTTAGCACCGCGTCTTACTACCATTCGAGTTATACGCTTTAAAGTACTAATTACGCTAATGGATTAGGAATTGGGGAAAGGTTTAATTTTGAGGAATAAACCCGCATTTGTGTGGAGGTAGAGTGGAAAACCATTTAGGAAAAAACCACCCCAGTTCACCTGACCGAGATTCGAACCTCGATCTCCCCGTCCTCAGCAGTCGAGCTAAACACGACAAGCGTGTTAGCCAACTACGCCACCTTGGCGGGTTAATAATCTGTTCATGCATACAATTGTCATTGTACTGTTGATGACATATAGCCATCCGAGTTGAAGATGGCTGCATATTCTGATAGCGTTTGATTTTTAGACGATTTCCGCAGTCCATCACAAGTGCTGCCTTAAAATTTGAGCGAATAATAACCCTGGGGATGGGTCAACTGGATAGCTTTGGGGCATAAACATTGGCCTACTGAGCCAAAGATTCCAGTTTTGATTCTTGTGTCCAGATGTAATTTTTCTACTTAAATAATAAGAAAATTCTAAAGCCTTGGAAAAGTTAAATTTTTCAATTTATTTCATTGAATCTGAATATTTTACTTACTATCTTGAATCGATCCCCGAATCAAATTTCATGATTTAAAAATGTTGGGGTTAAATCAGATCTATTCTTTTTTCAATTACCCAAATTTTCAAGTCAAAAAAAATCTTTTGCCATAGGATACATATTGTTAAAATCAAAATCCAAAATAACTATCACTGTAAATTATTATTATTATTATTATTATTATTATTATATTTTATTATTATCACCGCGTTACTACCCATTTGGGTTGTACGCACTTACGCTAAGTGTAATGGTAGTGTGATTTGGGATGAAATGAAGGACTAAAAGTTTAACGTGGAATCCGAACCACGGTGGAGGCCTGGCATTCCCACATTCCACAAGATGTCTTGTCAGTGGTGAAGGAAGGGTTTGGTAATCACATAACTGTAAATTAAATATTTTTTAGATATCCACTAAAATAAATTAAGACAATAAAATATTTGGGAAACAAAACAATAAGTAGAAAAATAATAATTATGAAATTTGCAAGTTTTTATGGTCAAGTCAAATTATGGGCTTGACCATATAAATGTAAGTACAATCACATTGTAATAATGAATCATTTAATTTTGTTAAATTTTGGTGTTGATTTTGTTCCCCCTGATATAGCCAATCAATAACATATACAGTAGTCCCATGGCTTTCTTTGATACGACTGACAGCTGACGCTTTGAAAAGTTACCAGACCAAAATTATGTATCCCTATGCTGAACCATTGATCTGCAAAAACATGTGTTTAGCAGTTGTCACTTCTGACAATCAAAATTTAGGTATATATGAACCATACTTTATTATCTAATATAAAAGGGGAATTATTTAAACTAGATAGATAAAATGATTAGAATAACAAAAATAGATTTATTATAACAGAAAAAGAAAAGATATGATTGATTACAATAGATATACAAAACATAAGATAGAAGTTCCAAATTAATACTGTCTTGTTGGGGGACACGGGCAAGATCAAATTCAGTAGGCTAAAAAGAGCAATGTTCAATTACAAAACAGCTGGACCCAGGCTACGGTCAGGTGACTCTAAAAGAAAAACAGTGAGATAATTATAAACAAAATTTAAAACGGGAAATGATATACATATAGTATGTTAACACTTATAATTTAAACTAGCTTGCTTGATTGGGACAAAAGAAAATTCTTTAAGAGACACAGTATAATGAATAGCAATAGAAAGGTTATTTGAGTACATTTGTAGATGGCTAACAACAGGTGTCTACACACAATAGTACTATGGCCGGTCCTTTCCCTATTGGTACTGCCAGAGCATTCAATAGCACAAGTTTTTAGTGACCCACTCCCTGGGGTACAATACTAATACCAGTCAATAGGTGCCAAACACGGGCAAAGAAAAAAAAAAGGTATTATCCCGCGAACCCCATATAGAAACAAGCGGAGTTCCCGCTTTACGCACCTAAGCTAATACCACACAGAAGCGTGGCAACAAGGATAATTCAATAAAATTGAACACACTAACCCAACTAGGTCCTTGAAAAGGATAGACAACCTGGTAGTACCATAAAAACAAGTGTGTAGTCTTAAGGACTCAAAAGGGAAATATCGAGCTCACTGAGAATAGCAAAAAATTTGGACTAAGTCCCTCATTACATCTGGAGCTCAAGGCTCCTAATCGAAGCTATATCATTTGGTATAGGAAAAACACGGCCGCTTGGACCAATATTTCAAGTCTGAGGGACTTGGCATCACTAGAGTTACGGGGACAACATCGACAGAGTTGTAATATTACAAAAATCAAAATCTATTCATTTCTGACTGAAACAAGAAGTCAAAAAAATCGTATAGTCGCCTTGACTATACTAAATCTGAAATAAACAATAAGTCAGAAGGACTAAATTAAATAAACAATTTTTTAAATCTTTTAACTAAACAATAAGTTTGATGCACGTCGCCTCTATACTTAAAAAATCAGAGAAGATATTCCTTGGTGGCGTTTGGGGGTGGTACCACGTCCACAATACTGCATGGCCACGGTCCCTTTCGTGAATAAAGGTTTTCCTCAGAAGCGCTGTGGTGAGTACCACGTCCAATCTGCATGGCCCCCGGTCCTTCGTGAAGAGAGGTTTTCCTCAGTGGCGTGGGGGTGAGTACCCGTCCAAAATTGCATGGCCACCGTCCCTTTGTGAAGACAGGTTTTCTCGGAGGCGTGACGGTGAGCAAACATGCCCAATACTCTAGGGTCACTGGTTCCTTCGTGAAGACAGGTTTTCCTCGGAGGCGTGACGGTGAGCAACATGCCCAAAACTCTAGGGTCATGGTTCCTTCGTGAAGAGAGGTTTGCCTCATGGCGTACGGTGAGAACCACGCCCTATACTCCATGGCCAACCGGTCTCTTCGTGGAGAGAAGTTCCCCCTTCAACAACGTGATGTGATAGAGGTACCTATTTTTTACCCTTTTTTTGACTAGAACAAAACAAAAGGAAAAAAGATAAAGATGTGATAACACAGCTGATGATAGAGCTTGCGGATTGGAAAAGAGGAGGGGTTTAAAGACCAGACATTGGCGCTTTTAAGGGACGTGGGAAACGAACCTAACTTAGGTTTAATTCTTTTCTAGACAAAGAAGTAGTAAGTGGACGTGTTTAGTAACACCCTACCCATTCGTATACAATATTTTTCTAGAAGGCATGTTGGCGTTATCCGATCCCATCCAGCCATAGTGAGTAAGTTTTGAAGCTTTTTTCCTGAATGTACTAGCTTTAATTATCTTCTTTAGATTCCACTATTGTAAGTTTAGTATTTTTTAAGCAGATTTGTATTAATTAAAATGACTTGTATTTTCTATTGAGAGCACGTGGATCATATCGGAGTCCATCCAGTAGTTAACAGTAGGTTTTGAAGGATATATTATTATTAAATATTTCAATCTAATCCTCTTCTTTGGATTCTGCCAATATAATTATTATAACTTCATATATTTACGTAGCCTAATTGTGTAGGTGTCACTTTACATGATTGACAGCTACATATACCTAAATGTGGGACTGTCAGAAGTCTGCTGTGAGCTTTCAGTCAACACCAAAGAAGCCACGGGGCTAATGTAGCGCATGTTAAATACGCCAAATAAAGATGTTTCCATCAAAAGTTGAATGGTTCAAAAGTTTGACTTTTATCTTTGAAATTAGAATTAAATACCACCAAGCTTGTATCTAAAATCAAGATTCACAGCTCCTTATGAAATTATCTCTTAACCTTATGAGGCACACTAAATAAGATTAGGATTATAGATCAAATATGAATTAGTTAGATTCAGATTTATTATATTATATTTGGAAGAAGGTTATAGGAAAGGTGGATAGAAACATATAAAAGAGGGACAAACACAAAATGGCCTTTATAATGAAAAGAAGAACACAGTTCACACTTTACACTGCTGCCAATGGACGAAGAGGTAATGGTTCTCTCTTAAAGAAAATTGATCTTCACTGTCCACCTCCCTCCTTCCCTCACGTAGGTGATAGGAAGAATTTTCGTAAGCTCCCTCCCACCTCTCTAGGTTACATAGTTTTTAAATATTTGGTAAGTCATGTTATTTTAATCGTTTAATTATTTTATAGATAGGGAGGATTGGTAATATCCCACTTTGGTGGCACATGGTCTAAGGTGTCACTCTCGCTATAGACTAGTCTTCTGATGACTGGGAGATCGTGGCTCAATCATGATCGAGTGATATTTCCAAAATATTTTCCCACTCTACATCCACAAGAATGTGGGTACACTTCCTCTAAATTGAAACATATTCATCCCTAATCACATGGCGTAATTAGTTCTATGCTAAAAAGCCAGAATTAATTAAGAAAATCTACCCACATTAGTGTGGGATAGTAGAAGGAAACAATTGAATACCCGAAATACCCTCAGCAGGGATTTGAACCCCCAGATAGAAGCGTCTAGCTGGTTGGGATGGATAGGCTAATTTTTCCGCTCGAGAGTATGATTGTATGTGACGTTTTATCTCTCTACGTTTGTCCAATTGGTTGCCTACACACTTTACAGTCCTGCACTACACTTCTTATTACTATCAGTTCTAGGAAGTTTGCTTGTGGCTCTAACTGATTACTGGTCAGCCAGCCCTCCAATTGTTTAAAACAAACCAGTAATGCTGCCAACCTGATGTCTGGAATTCCCCAGTTTGTATAATTTTAGCAACGCCATCTATTTTGAGAGCTGAAAGCTCAACACACCGCCAGAGAGGGTAGGCAGAGCCTTAAAAATAATTAAATAATTATTTTAATTAAAGTAGGGTCGGGAACCGAAAAGTGACTAACATATTTAACAAAGTGTACTCAAAATTTAGAATGCACAAATACAGAAACACAAACCCGCAACTAGGAATCATTGCAAGTCATAGGATGGCCGCCTGGCTTATGGGGACATTTCTCCCTTGAGGCATTGGTTTCTCTACTGTAGTTATGCAAATTCCAGATGTGTGAAGGGCCCAGTGCAAGTCCTTTCAGTTCATCTCTGGTAAGAAACACTATAGCAGTTATGTTGTTCTAGAGGTGAGTGAAGTCCACTTTTTCATTTCAAAGCTAAGTTGACTCAAATAATATGAGATATTACTGAAGCCAAATTGAAGTTCAAATATTTAAAAAAAAACTAAAACTATTAGGGATTTGTGAGCTCGGTATTCAAATCAAACTCGAGTCAAGTATTTAATAAAGCTCTCAAGTTTGAGTTGACTTTGAGTATATTCATAATTTAAAATGTCACTAGTCGAACCAAGCATACAATGTAAATAGACATCTTTAAAATATGAGATTTTAAAAATAAATGAAAACACACACATTCTTTAAATAAGAATGACACTCATTTTTTATACACAGTAGCCTAAATACTTTTGAAGAGTTTAAATATTGGAAATTCAGATTTTTAGGCTAGAAATAACACTTAAAAAATATCCAAAAATAAGAATAACACTCAATAAATATATGGTAGAAACAATAATTGAAATGGTTTCAACACTCATTACTTTAAAGACTTTAAAATCATACTAACATCTAAAAATAGGAAAAAAAGGCCCATAAAAGGGTGGTTAGAAAACTTTTAAAAGAAATAAACACGCCCAAAACTTTAAATTGCGGCCATTGGACAAAGGGGTTTTGGCTGCCTTTTTTTAAAAAAAATCGACCCTCAAAAAGCGTTCCCTTTTTCCGCCCCCTCCTGATTTTTTCCCAAAATAGAATAAACCTAGGTAGGAATTGTGCGGGGCAATCACTTTTCTTTAAGGGGCAACCTTTACCTCTTTGTCCATGGCACATTTTAAAGTGGGAACTGGGGTTCTTTTTTTCTTTGGTAAAATCCATTTTGTGTTCGATTTTTTTATAGGGTTTCTACCCAAATTTTCCTTTTACCTTTTTCCCAAATATAATACAATTACCTCATAAAGCGAAAAAAGTTTTTCCTTACAGAAAAAATCCAATATTTATATATATTTAGCTAATTTTATTTTCATTCCCTTTGTCAAAAAGGCATCTTAAAGGTTAAATTTGAGGAAAAATTAAAAAGGGAAAAAATTTTGAATAGGTTTACGGGTAAAAAGAAATTTTTAGAGCTCTATCCAAAATTTTTTAATTTTGGGATAAAAATATTATACTTTGCATAACTATGAAAATTTAGGTATTAAATTTAATAACCAAATGTTTTTTTTTTCAAAGATAAAAAAAATTTAATTTTAAAAATATAAAGAAGTTATCACAAAATGGTTTTATTATTTGAGATTTTTTTTGTGATGAAAATAAAAAGCAGAAAAAAAACCCACCAAAATGGTTTTTAAATTTAAATTTTTTTTTTTTTAATTTTTTTTTTTTTTACCTCTGTAATTGTCAAATTAGAATTTACTTTCAAATTTTGGAAGGGGAAGGGGAAAAAAATTTTCAAAAAAATTTAAATTTTTTGAAGCTTTGCACACCCTTATTAATTTTTTAGAACCCACATTTTTTGCATGTTAATTAAATGTTTGTGGGCTTCATTCCTGAATAGGGAACCAGCCATTAAAAATAAACCTTTTTTTTTTCCTTTGTTAAGTTAAATAATTATTTTTTCTGTGCTCTGGTGGAGGTTGGGACTTTATAATTGTCACTTAAACTAATTTAATATAAAAAATATTTTTGAGAAAGAAACATTTTAAAAAAAATGTACTTCAGCATTTTTCCCGTCCAAACCATTTTTGTGGGTGTGGGTAAACCCCCTAGGGGAAACAAACATTTTGGGCTTTTTGGGCCCGTTAAGCGCAAACCAACTTTTATGTTTTTTTGGCGCCAACTTGTTGATGAAGTTTAGTGCCTTTGATGCTAAAAAAGAGGGAAAAAATCTGGACGGGAGGGGCAAGCACAAAACGTGTCAAGGGCCCACAAGAAAACAAAAAAAACAAGGGGAAACAAGGTTTTTTAAGAGTTTTTTCAAAAACTTTTGGGAAAAAAAAATGGAAAGGAAAGAAGATTGAAAATTAGTGGTAAGAAAAAATTTCTTCCCTTTTTCTGAAAATTTACAAGTTTCCACTGCTAAAAAACACAAAAAGGGGGGAAAAAGGAATTGGGAAAGAAAGATAGGACATTTAGACAGGACATATAAAGGGAAATTTCATTTTTAATGTCCTATCATGCTTTACAATTTCCCTTTTTCCCTTTTATGTTTTTTGGGTCTTCCCAAGGGAAATTTTCCCTTTCACATTACTGCCTTATGAAATTCTTATAAGGGGAAACCCAGGTCAGAAATTTGGGGAGTAAATGGGTTTTTTTTCCCGGAAGCAGCAATTACATCTTTGTCCAATGGCAACAATGAAAGTTCGAACTATTTTTTTTTCATTGAAAAAGCCATATATTTCTTTCCCTTTTTTTTGTGTCTATCCACCTTTCCTGTACCTTCTTGAAAAATACAATAAAACCAAAGTTTTTGTTTTAATTATTATTTTTAAACTTTTATTATTATATTACGCCGCGTCTTATTATTTTGTTGGGTTATACGCACTTACCTAAGGGTTTTAAGGGTAGGGTGTTTATGAAGAAATGGGGGACCTACATTTAACGTGGGTTTCCCAAACCAGGGTGGAGGCCTGGCACTCACCAAAATTAAACAACTGTCTTGTAAAGGGGTAAGGGAAAGGTTTGGCAATCAGAAAATCTTCCCGGGGACCGGGGATTAAACCCCGGGACCCCCCAGCACAGAGCACAAAGTTTGACACCTTACCACTAGACCCCAGGTCATTTTTAAGTGTTATTAAAATTTTTTAAAACTTCAACTAGTCTTTTGGTATAAAAACTTTATAAAATTAAGTCTTGGGAACTTGACAATTGATAACTAAAACATTTTGTGTAACTCGACACTTTAAACACCACACAGTTGCTTGCACTATTTCATCAAAATTTCAAGGTCATTCAACTGTATAACCCTCAGTTTGTTTTTGTAACTCCAGTGGAACATCGTGCGGGGTTTTTAACAATTTTGTTTTTGGTTATTTTCCATTTCTTTTAACATGTTATTTGAATCAATACAAAAATTATATGTACAGTACTGACAAAATATTACTGTTTCTGTACCAAAACAAACTACAGTACATAAAACTGACTTATAATATTTGGGAAAAAACTGTATTGTGATTCATTGTGGTTTTGAAAACAACATTTTATCCCAACTCATTCGAAAAAAATCGACATTTCAAAAACCTCAACACCATCTTATTTCCACATTAGGTCGAGTTTCCGAGACTACGTACAACTATATAAACTAACACATTTTAATTTTGAATGTTATCCTCTTTTTTACACTGGTTCCTAAATTAGTCATATATTGAGTCATTTTGTTTTTTTTTTTTTTTTTTTTCTAATCATAAAAGGGAATTCTAACAATGGAATCTCTCCGGCATCCAAAAAATTTTCATCAAGAACATGTATTTTTATGTTCCCTTAAATCACCCTGAAAAATTCAAACAGTTCTGACTTTATTATTGATGTGAACTCTCATTGTTACAAAATCAAGATGGGTATATATTTTTAAATTTTAAAAAACACATTTAAAAACCCATATAATATAATAAAAAAATTATCAATATGTTTAAAAGGGAAAAGGTTGTCTTTGTTAGGTAATAAAATTACACTTTTATTTAATGGTTAATAAATAACAAACAACAATCAGCAAGCTCTTGAAGTTTTTTATACAAACTAATATATTTTATCTTATATACAATCCCTTTTTTTAATATCTGTTTCAAGCATCCTTGGACACATTTTTTTTGAAAAGTAACATGGGGGGAAGGGAAAAAAGATTTGTAATTACAAAAGTCCCCCAAAAGGAAATGGGGTATTCGACAAACTTCACTCAGTCCTTGTTACTAAGATAAAAGATTACACCCAAACCCAAAAACATTACGAATTGGTTTTATACCCCTCATTATTTTACAACAAATTTTTATAGTTTTTTTTTTTAAACTCTTTTTTTTGAATTTTTTAAAACAGTTTTACTGGTCTCAAATCCACTGTTTTTTTTAAAATTGGTTGGTTTCTAATGGGCCCCTTACTTTATTCTTCCATTTATTTTCTTTCATTCCAAAATTGAGAATTAAAATTTTTGCTTTTTTAATGCTAAAAAATATATATATTATTATTGCACATCGGGGGTACATCATTCCTACCCAGTAGCAGAGTAGAAATATTAGCCAGTACTAAGTTAAACCCTTTTCCCCGGGGGCACCCAATGTACTAAAACGGACATCCTTCCATGGAGGGTCTTCCCATTCCCCGGGTGAGATAAAGAAGATGATAGTGAGTATAAGGGGGTGAACATTTAAACCTTTAAATTGAGCCCAACTAACCAAACTTTGGTGACCCTTAAGTAAGTCTCCTTTTGGGGAAAAAAAAATACCCTTTGGGACCCAAACCGGGGTTTTAAGCCGGACACTTTGGGTTTTTACCAAAAACACTGACCACTACCCACGGGGGTGGGTTTGTGGACTAAATGATCTTATTTTCCCTTGTAGCAAACAGTTTTTTTACAATGTCACAGTAATGAGGGGGGCTTTAAATTTAATTCTAAAATAGGGGGGAAGCCAACAATCATAGCCTTTTTTATTTGAAGAAAAAAAAAGAGCCCAAAAGAAAAATATCCTTAGACTTTTTTGTTTTAGTGTCTTGGTTGATGATTTAATATAGTAAAATATAAAAAACATATAATAGAATAAAAAAAAATACAAATATGAAAAAACACCTTTCTTATAGTAAAATTTATTTTTAAATTTTCTGGACTGGGGGGGCTGGTTTTAATTAAACCCTTTTAAATGGTTATAAGCCACCAA
>JBCFYV010004927.1:0-17951 GCA_039000515.1 Timema cristinae
TATTGTAGCATGTGTCTTAAATCCAAATATAGTAATTTTCCCCCCAGAGGACATCTTTTTTTTCCCTTTTCCCCGTTCATTGCAAATGAAAGCAAAAGGCGGAAAATTTCAAAATGAATTTTCCTCAAGGACGCTTAAAGGTTTGTTTGGAGTTTTATGTTTTTGGTCCCATCAAGTTTATGTCACCCGAGAATGATGTTCCTCAACGATGCTCAGTTCTCAATATCTTTTATGCTTGGAGTCTTATAAATAACGCAAACCAGGTGAACTTCTTTGTTGGATGTGCTGCAAATGTTTTCCAGTAGTTTTTATGCAACACCTGCATAAGCTTTTGGGAAAAGTCAAGAAAATGTATCATAAACGTTGCATCATATATGGCAGCATAAGCTTTCAGAGGATCTCTTTACTTGACGTTTCATATCCTTTAATTTGTACTTCAGTCTGACCTTATCCGTTTTATTCATCGATCCTCCAATTTGACCCAAAGACAGGGGTACTCGTTGAGTGTAGTTCAATCACTATTTCAACGTCCTATTTATGAACTGCTTCAAGGTACAGCGGCCTCCCGAAGAGATATTGTGTGCTCTTCATGACCTCTAGCTTTGTTGACAATTGGTAGTTTTTGGGCTGAAATGCTAGCACAGTTTTTAGCAATGTTTCTGGTTGTCAGCTTTTCAACACTTTTAGATCCACAGCGCACATACCTTTGAGTTTTTCAAAATCAGCTTGTCCTCTTTCTGACTCTATGCTAATCATATTAAGCTTCCTCTGTAATATTTTAGAAAAACATTTGATTATAATGCTTTACAATAGTCTAAGCTCTAGTGATTCAATAAAAAAATTCATTATAATTATCCATTTGTTGTTTTGATTTTCTTGTTTTTAGTGGCATCGAGTGGTACGTATTTTTAATGGTAAAAATACCAATTTCTGAAGTTCAACATTAAAAAATGGTAACAAATTACAAGTTATATAAAGACTTTAACAGAGTAACCTTTTTTTGTCTTTAAAAATTATTTTAAAAACTCTCTACGATAAACCAGTAAGAAGTTACAGACGATAAAATGCCTCGATGTAAATATGACATGGTGGCCATATTGATGACATCATATTTCATACCCCAACACTGATTTTTACTAAGACTCCCATTTTGATTACATAAGTGGTAATTTCCCAAAAACCACAACCGCGTGTTTGGCAGTTCTATGCATTGGCACCAGAGTGATGCATGACATCGCCTAGCTGGTTGAGTTGGAGCGAGAAGAGCACAACTAGTATCAGGGTGATCCGACGTGTGGAAGTTTATGGATAAGTTGATAAGTAACTGTTGTGGAGATTCTAGCATTCACAAAGGTACAACCAAAAGACAAAATTCAATGGATTTTGTAAATGTTCAGGTGCTAAAAGTGTTTAAATAATATTATAATATATTATTTTGTATAGCAAGTATATGAAATCAGCGTGGGTTGTAAGAAGTAAGGAAATACAAAGAAACTTCCAAAAGATAAAAATAATTATCTAAATCTGGTCGTAAAAGTTAATATTTTTACTGGTACACACTTTACTGCCGTTTAGGCTATGTGTAAACACTAATTGAGGACAACTGATAAGAATCAAAGTTCACAAGAATTCATTAATATTAGTGTTAAGCAGTGACTCATTTAAAAGGGCCAGGAATTAGGAGGGCCTGGACTACACATACATTTGTTGGACCACCTGAAAGATGACACACACATATACATATTATAATATTCACCATCAAGACGACCCTCGTGAGACTTCCTAGTGTAAAATTAGCTCTTTCAACATTTAATTTATTTATTTCCCTACATTCATTATTGTATTGGAAAACAAAGGATGTTTCTTGGAATGAGCTTTAGTAAGGGGTTCAATAGAAGGAAACAAACATTTTTTGCTATCGTCTGTAAGATCTTACTGGAGGAATCAACAAGATAAATTGGCAGAGTAAATGAAACTTTGTGGCTTATGTAGGTAGGATAACTACCATGCCTTCACCCATTTTTTAAACACACTTACTTACTGAAAACATTATTTTGTAACTATTAAAATCTCGAAATCATGCACAAAATTTTAACAGCATTGGTAGCTAATTAAAGGTTTTGACTCGCTTCGGTGGAAGTATGGTATAACGCACTACTAAGATGGTAGACTAAAAAAACCTATAAAGGGGAGATCGAGGTTCTATTATCGGTGTAGGTGTTTTCAAGGTGGTTTTATTACCACAAATGCTGGCACACTATGGCTAAATGTAACCAACCTAATACCCAAAACTATTAGCGTAATTAATATTTATTATTATTATATTATTATGGTTTAAAGGCCCATCGACACATTAAGGTCATTAGGGCCTTGAACGATATTAAAAACATAATAAAATCCCCAAAGAGGAGACACATAATAATTCACCTGCATAAATACAGGTAAAATACTAATATACAAATTAATAAATGATATAAATATAAAATAATAGATAAAAAAGCGATAAAATACCCATCTGAGACACTCCATAGAAGTGATCAAATGGGCTCTTAGTATAAATTAAGTGAGACAGAAAAACTGCTATAAAAAACAGGTTTATCACTCCAATAAAAAGACAAAACAGACATATTAAAATATAACACGTTAAAATGACACAAAAATGTTAAAATAATAATACGTTAAAAAGACAAAACAAACATGTTAAAGAATGTTAAAAAAATTTCAATATGAGATAAAGTCCAAATGAGTCACTTAATAAAAGTGACTCAAATGGCATTAAAAAGATCCGCCTGGCGTATAAAACGGAGTAAACAAATAACTCCATCCGCGCTATCACGTAATAAAAAACGTAGGTCACCTTTGAAATCAAGAGCCAGGCGGATAGGGGCATATTTACGACACTCCACCAAAATGTGATACACACTCAGAGGAGCATCGCAAAACTCACACACTGGGGGGGGGTCGCATCTCAATAAAAACCCATGTGTCAATGATAAGTGTCCGACGCGGAGTCTTGTCACGATGACCTCCTCTCTTCTAGACTTTCGTATAGAAGAGGGCCACCGCGACACACCGTCCCTGATGGACCGCAGCTTGTTCTGAGCAGGGGTCGAAACCAACTGCTCTTGCCAGGTGTGTAAGACCCCACGCCGAACATAGCCCTTTAGATCTAAAAACATGACATCCAGACTCTCCTCAGGAGGCAGGCGTGCTGCCTCCTTGGCCGCCTGGTCCGCCAGTTCATTTCCTGAAAGACCAGCGGGGCCAGGAATCCAGCAAAAGGCAAGCCGGGTGCTTAATGAATCAATTTTTAAACTTTGTTCATGTATCATCTGCACGAGGGGATTCCAGGAGTAGAAAGTGGACAATGCCAACAAAGCACTCATGGAATCCGTACAGAAAAGAACAAAACGGTGACACGATAAACAAAACATAACGATTTAAAAATGGCATATAGTTCAGCCGTAAACCGTGGATTGACCAGGTAAAGCAAATTTAAAATTAGATCTTTCCACAACAAAGGCGGATCCCACGCAGGCCCCGCATTTTGAGCCATCCGTGTAAATGCGCTTAAAACCCCGAAAGCGGGTTGCGAGGAGCTCGTTAAAGGTCCTCTCGTAAACAAAGTATGGGGTGGTCGCTTTAGGGAACTTGGAAAGGGTTTCAAAGTGGCATTGAGGTAGGCGTATGTTCCAGGGAGAAACTCAACCTGGGAATGTGGGGATAACCTTTGGCAGGATTATCCCACACGTGTCGAAAACGGATAGCATCCGGATCTCAACCGGCCTTGTACTACGCCATTTGGTTTCATACAAGACACGGTTAGAAGGATGAAACACAAGACGGTAGGCAACATGCTCTGGCATGAAATGTAGTTTTGACACATAAGATGACAGAAGATAGGACCGCCGGTAAAGAATAGAGGGCTCACCGGCGTCAGCACAATGCGGACGACTGGACTGGTACAAAAGCGCCAGTAGCCAGTCGAGTGCCAGCATGGTGGACACTATCTAGCATCTTTAACGCCAATGGTCTAGCTGAGCCATAAACAAGGCTTTCGTAATCAATTTTTGATCTTACCAAGGCCCTATACAGGCGCATCAAGGTTTCCCTATCAGCAACCCAAGAGCGACCGCTAACTACTTTAAGTAAATTCAGTGCTTTAACACACCTTGCTTTCAGGTCTTTGATGTGGGAAATTCAAGTTAATTTAAAATCAAATAAAAGTCCCAAAAACCTTACGCTCTCCGAGACTTGTAAAACAACGTGGTTCATTAAAATATTGGGGGCTGGCTGTATTCCGCGTAATCTATGAAAGTGGACGACCGTCGTCTTGGTCGCTGAGAAGGTAAAGCCACTATGCGATGCCCACTTCTATAGATTATTGACAGCTAATTATATATGCCGTTCAGTCCTGTGGAGACTCGATGAACTGCAATAAATTGCGTAGTCATCCACGAAAAGACATGAACGAACAGGTAAGCGCACGTTGTATACAATACTATTTATTGCAATAGCGAACATCGTACAGCTTAAAATACTACCCTGAGGCACCCCATTTTCTTGAATAAAATCATCGGATAAGGTGTTGTTTAACATTACCCGGAAGTGTCTATATGACATAAAATTAGATATAAAAATAGGGAGGTTCCCCCACAACCCCCAATTAAACAGGGATTTTAAAATGCCGTAACGCCAGGTGGTGTACGCCTTCTCCAAATCAAAGAAGACAGCCAAGAGGTGTTGTTTATGGAGGAAGGCGTCACGAATTGCTGTCTCAAGCGAACAAAATGATCCACCGTGGATCGGTTACGAAGAAAGCCACATTGCATATCAGATAGTAGATTGCGTGATTCTAAATACCATATAAATCTTTTATTGATCATTTTCTCTAGTATTTTGCATACACAACTAGTTAATGCTATAGGTCTATAACTAGTTGGCTCTAATTTATCCTTGCCACTTTTATATATAGGGATAACGGTTGCTTGCCTCCACAGTGTTGGGAATTGACGAGATTCCCAAACACAGTTGTAGAGGTCTAAGAGGAACGCCCGTCCGGCAGGGGCACAACATTTTGTAATGGATATCATCCGGGCTAGAAGCTGTGTTGCCCGCCTGGAACAGGGCATAGATAAGTTCCTCTTTAGTAAACGGGGAGTTATATTCCTCCCCCAACTTTGGCCAAAATAAATATTAAGGCGCTCGATGTTCCGCTTATGCACCGCAAACCCGTTAGAGTAGCTCGCAGTGCTAGAAATAGCGGCGAACATCGAGCCCAATACATTGACAACTTACACAGGGGAGGAGACAAGGGAACCGTTTGACATGAGGGCAGTATACTATTAATGAAATTTTTGCTACTACTTAATTTACGAATATTGTCCCAAACCTTAGTGGTGGGGGTGGTAATTGTAAGGGCAGAAATAAACTGTTTCCAAGACTCTCTTCTGCTTTCTCGAATAACACGGCGAGCTCGAGCGCGTAGAATCCGGAATGACTCCAGTTTCTCCAAAGTAGAACGTCGATGAAAGAGGCGTAGGGTCTTTCGACGGTCAGAAATAGCCAACCGACATTCCTCGTTCCACCAGGGAACAGGACGGTGGCACGGATTTAGGGATGGAAGCACTCGCCACTGCGATGACCTTCGAAGTAAAATGCCCAGCCTTAACATCGACGTCAGGATGTTGGGATTTACCAAATACGGCGAGCTCGCGGAATCTATCCCAGTCAGCACGTTTTAGCACCCAATGGGGTATCCGCACTGTACTGGGAGGATCTTGAAGTAGTGAGAGCAGAATGGGAAAATGATCACTGCCACATAGGTCCGAGTGGACCTCCCAAAGGAAGTGAGCAGCGATCCCGGGACTACATAAGGTTAGGTCGATGGCAGAGGATACACCATTAAAGGTAGAGAAGTGTGTCTGGGTTTCGGTGCTCATTAACACCAGGTTTCCCGAGACAAGTATAGCCTATACCATACTCTCAAGGGCGTCTGTAAAATTAGACCCGCACACCAGGTTATGCGCGTTAAAATCCCCCAAGGTGATAGAGGGGGCGGGAAGTTGTATAAAGAGGGCCTCTAGAGTCCTCTTAGGGACACGCTCACCCAGTGGGAGGTAGATGCAACATATTGTTACCTCCAAAAAGAGGGAAACTCTGACAGCAATCAATTGGAGATCAGATATAATATGTATAAACTTACTGTATATATTGCTACGTGCAAGTATAGCTACACCTCCGCTAGCCCGATCAAAGAGTGGCTTGTCGGACATCGTACCCACGAAGCATCGGGTTATCAGTTGGGCGGAAGTGGGTCTCCTGCAAGCACAAGATGGGAGGATGCAGGGAAGAAATTAGTTGTTTAATTACCTCTACACGAGCAAAGAAACCCCTACAATTCCATTGTAGTAGCGACATACTTTATTAATATAAAATTTAGTTATCCTCGCAATCCATGTCACTATCCTTTAAGAATAAAAATTGGTTGACGACCTTATTAGGTCCTCTTGCCTTTCCCAGTCTCTCCTGGACCTCCCGCTTCTGGAGAGGCTTCGGTTTGTCTCTGAGAGACTGGGTTGTTGGACCCTTGTGTGAAGGCTTTGTTAAGGCCTTCGACGCTTTATTTATTGTAATTTTGTCGGCGGTCCCTCGCTGGTCCTTCCTTACGGCACAAGTGGGACTCGCCTTAGCGGCCTCACCTGTTCCGCAACATATCCCAACCTCCGGAGGCCCAGAGGCGAGTGTGAGTGGCTCAACAACGGCCGCCCGTGTTTTAGTACCCCGAGAAGTGCTGGGGGGGTCCCCTAGGTGGGCCCTGGGGGGTTACCCGAGGTGGGTTCGGGGAGGATCCCCGTGGCGGGTCCGGGAGGGGGGGTTCCCCAAGGTGGGCTCGGGGGGAGGGGTTTCTCGAGGAGATCTCTTCGGTGGTATGCGTGGTGGAGACGACCCTTGTGGTGATTTCGCCTCGTTTAAAAATTTAGGCGCCACAGAGGTTGGCGCGGAATCACTATATATGTCTCGAGAAGAGACCAATGGCACTGGTCGCGTTGGCATCTTAGCAAGATTAACTACGCAGTGGCAGTTGGGACAGTTTATGTTCTGACTGACAATCTGGCTATATGAAGTTTGAAATACGGTAGCCTGACTAGATTAGTATTCCTTGCGTGCCTGGGCATATGAAATCTTCTTTTGGAATTGTATCTCCAGGAATTTCTTCTCTACTTTCCATTTCGGACAGGTCCGAAACCACGCGGAATGCGGACCCTTGCAGTTGACGCAGTATTTAGGTGACTCACGTGGTGTTTCGTGTGCCTCCTGTCCAGAGTCCGCACAGGTTGGCTTACCACGGCATCGCAGCTTCGTATGCCCAATTTCCTGGCACTGAAAACAGCGTCGAGGGTTAGGGACATACGGCCGGACCCTGAGCACGTGGAAACCTGCTCGGACCTCCTTCGGAAGGGTAGGAGTCGAAAATGTGAGTATATACGTATCCATAATTTTTTTTTACAATACGGGACACTTAGGTGATATGCTGGGGGGAAGATCCTTACAGATTTCTTCAATGCTCACGCAGTCGAGGTCAAAGCAAGTGACCACTTCCTTGCAGACATTGAGGAACCTGTGAGGTTCCACCTTCACAGGTATATAAGCCGTATTACTCGACGGTATTTCAGTAATAGCCATAATGTATGACGACTGGACGTCAGTTGTAGTCTGAATCAAAATAGTGCCATCACGCAATTTCCTTATAGAAACGTCTGATTTTGCTGCACCATTTATCGCTTTTCGAGGATAAATGGGCTGACGCGCTTAAGGTTTCCATTGGCATCGTCTCGAGACATTACCAGGAAGCGGGGCTGCGGCCTCACCATTTCTTGGGTTTCCACAGTGACAGGGCTGGACGGCCATACCCGTTTCCGCCTCTTATCAATATTATGGCTCTTTGAGGGGCTGGGAAGTGAGGTGCCAGCAGAATTTGGCAGTACGGTGCCAGCGGGGACAATGTTGTCAGCCATGCCGTATTTGGGGACAACCTGCACAGTACTCGGATCGTAGACCCAGGGTGATCTCAGTTGGTTCTACCACATAAGGCCCTGTTAACTGTCCTGACGAGAGACCCCATACAACGCTAGACATGACAACCTTCACATGGGGCATCGCCAGGAGAGAGGTCGTCACAGTAAGTGGGTTGCAGGAAAGTGCCAATTTTACGTCCGGGCCCTCATGAACGCAACCGATCTTTTCTCAATAGGGTACCCGGTTATTGTCATCCCTGAGGCCCTTCTACTAAGATATTACAACCGGCGCACTTTCATTCAGGAGCTCAATTGCAAAGGTATCCTGTTATTGTCCGATAAGAGCCAGGTTAGTAGCCAAGGTCGTCAACGGAGAAGCCAAAGGTTTCCGTGCAGGATGAACGGCAGGGGGAAGGGAAGAAAGAAGTAAAGAAAGAATAGAAGGGAGAAGAAGGAAGGAGAGAAAGAAATGAGGAAAAAAGGATGAGAAAGGAAAGATATAGGAAAGGTTTGTCCTACACGAGGTACGTCCTGCACATAAGCCTTCCCTTTTAGTAGCCTATTACGACAAGCAGGGGTTTCTACAGGACTATTCTAAACCCCATCCCGCGGGGGGGGGGAGGGGGGAGGGACTTAATTAATACATAGTATAGGTATTTCTTTTCCTCTAGTATTCCTTTCATATCGAGAACGGTCTATATTTTTCCTTTTTCATTCTCCAGTATTCCCTTCATATCGAAAACGGTCTATATTTTCCCCTTCTCATACTCTAGTATTCCCTTCATACTGAAAACGATTTATATTTTTCCCATCACATTCCTGCGTATTTCCCTCGGTCTATATTTTTCCCTTTTCAATACCAAATATTCCTTCATAACTAAAACTGTTTAACATCCTCCGATCATTCCCTGGTTCGAGTATGTAGCTTAGACCCTTCCCGGTCTATTTTTAAAGCGTTATCGGGCTGCCAGATGTCTTCCTCTCCCCTCCAGCCTCTCACCTCACGCCCCGTAAAAAATAGTCTATATGGTTATAAAAAAATCTTTATTTATCAACTTGAAATTACACAATGTTTGAATTATCAATCCAGGAATTACGTGTAAAGTCAAACCCTATCCATTTAACGTAAGACCTGTTCCCTTTACGTTTAATGATCTTCTCCACTAGGTATACGTCAGGATAAGATGTCTTCTTTAGCTCTTGTGTGTAAAACCCTCCTGGGATAGGGTTACCCCTCATATCATCGAGCAGGTAGGTTCTAGGATTAGTTACGAGTATTTTTTTGAATCTTGAACAATTCCGTTGACCAATTAGCGGTGTAACCCTTTGCATAGATATCCTTATGTTTACTGATACAAACAATATCCCTTACCTTTAACTTTATAAATGAGGGATCAACAGTCTTTGGATGCAGATAGACTGTATCTAAAAGCCTATCATCCTTAACATTGATAGTTCTCATCTTGATAGTAGAGTGCACTGTTCGATTATACTCATCGATCAAAGAATCAATCATATCAATTCAACGATATGAACCTTTAGCAGTGAATCTAGTCCACATCATGTTCTTGAGCGTTCGATTGAACCGTTCTACAACGCTAGCCTTGACACTGCTATATGACGAATAATGTTTAATTTTCTTCTTCCGCATAAGAGCTTTGAAATCAACATTGTAAAACTCTTTTCCATTATCAATCTGAAGATGACGTGCATCCTTAGGATGTGCTCCATAGCAGCTGTAACATTCCTACCTGACTTTGATATGACAGGTACAGCCCAAGCACGTTTCGAATAAACATCTATGACAGTGAGAAGATACTTGTAGCCGTCGTTAGATCTGGCATGAGGTATAATTTCAACCAGATCAGCCTGTAGCAACTCGTTTAGTCCTTTCACCACAACACGTCTTCTAGGAAACCAACCACGAGCAGGACGATGAAGTTCACGTGCAATCTCTTGTTTGGAGGTCATGATTATGATTAGAACAGCAAGATAAAAAGTGTTTTATAGAATGATAACTTCTTCGCGCAACTCCTCAATGACTATGACTGAAACCATCTCGTTCTAATGGTATGAATGTCCAACTCCTGGTCTTGAAGATCTCTCTCTCAGACATCTCAGATTCATGCTGAGCATCATGCAACTGTCTATACTTTCGTCTGATAATTTTACTATCATCATCATTTCAATATCATCTTGAGCAACCTTCTCTGACATGATGTAGCATAAGAATGTTAGCTAACAGGTAAGAATACTGTATTTAAACATCAGTAAGCCATATCTCAACACGTAGCGTATGAGATATAGTAGACACTTTCTTCAGCATAAAATATATCTTATCACCTTCAGTCACTGTGAAAGATGACCTGGTCGCAGGAACAAGGTTCACATAGCAAACGATATTCCTCAGATTTGTAACCAGCGATGAAACCGTACCCGATCTCTTAAACGTATAGTAAGATGTATCAGCCAAAACCAGATCAAATTGACTTGATCCTATTTTGAGAGGTTTAGAAATCAAGTATATGTAGACTGCTCGAGCTCCAGTCCGTACATCCACATAAACTTTATTCACGGCATCATCAGGTAGTATAGGGTGAGCAACATTGCGTAAAGTTAACCCAGATGCATCATAAAAACGATCACCAGCTACTTCTCTTGCAGTTAGAATATCTCTTCCCATTATATCATACAACTCGTTATAAACAGTTTTCTGACGAACAAAAGTCTCTTCCAGCTTCTTTACCTGGGCGCTTAAAGATTCCAACAACTTGTAGGCTTTATTAACTATATCCTCTTGCTCACGACATAATTTCCAAACCTTTTCTACGCCTTGCACGATATCACGTTCAAAGCTTGCAATCTTGACGCGATTTTCCGCCATACTTTCCAGTAGAGCATCCACTTGTTTCATGACTTAAGTCTTAACACTGTTGAGAGCATGCGTCTGTTCTATATCTCTTGTATCAACATATGTTTTGTTGCAGGTATCATGCATCCCGACAGGTCTGTCAATATTAACGAGACGTCTTGAAGCAGCATCGAGATGTCCTTGAGGTGTTAAAGTTAAAATAGAGCTTACGTCACTGCCTGTTTTAATTTTGTAGAGACTATGCCCAAACTTTGATATGTACGACATGATGTCTCGATATCAACTGAAGCGATAAACCTTAATCAGGTAAGATAAAGGTATCGAACCTGTATCTATAACAACCATCATTAGCATCGAGATCTTTGTTTATCATCAAGAAATCATACCTGTTCTCCCAGCAAAGAGAACACATATACTTAAAGTTCTGAAAACGCCATGATGTATCGATACCAACTTAAGTGATAGACCTTAATCAGATAATATAAAGATATCGAATCTTTATCTATAATGGACATCACTAACAACCAAATATATCTCATTATCAAATATTCCCTGCATATTGAAAACGGTCTATAGTTCGAGCGTGTATCCTCATACTAAAAGCGATCGAATAAAGCATAGGAAACGAGTTAAAGTAATAGTCTAATTAGAAGCCTTTCATTATTTTACGCCGCGGGTTGTAAGCGATCTTGAGTGAAATGGAGAAACCATACGGAAGTATGTAACTGTAAACAATCTTCTAAAAACATTGACTTCAACTGTCCCAAACACCCGGTTAGGGAAAAAGGTCTGAAAAACAACTTTCTAGGAACTTGTAATTACCGCAGCAGTAGCAAAACGCCTATACTGCGTTGTCAGAGCTCTTTACATGCTCAGTCCAAAACATGATTATCGATGTGCAAGGATTCATTGCTGACGACGGAAGCCTTGTAACGAAATAGTTGTCTTTCCTACACGATGAAAAAAGTTTCACACTTGTTTACGACTGAGTTTCAGTCTCCGTACTCGTTTATCACACTCTCATCAGCGAACCGCAAGAAAGCAAGATGGCTGAAGGGGAATATCGGAGATGTAGATTATGAAGAGCTCAAGCATATCATTAACCAGCATCTGGAAAGAGAGAAAATGAACTCTACTGTTTCATCCTTTAATTTTAATGAAAGGTAAGGAAAAACGGAACTGGTTTAAAAAATAAATCGACCTCATCAATGATCCAATATGAAATGGGAGATCTAGGCTGTACCTCACTGAAAACGCTTAAAAACCAATGCAAGGTGCGAGCTTGCTCTAGACATCAGAACACTGTTTACTCGTGTGCAGTACAAAATGTACGAGTCCTACAAGACTGGTTTAAACTTTTTAAGTATGAGAGTCCAAAATTTATGTGATTTGATCAAGTGCAGTGATAGCTTTACTTATACAAGTTATCGCTCTTATTAACAAATATAAACAGTTTATCCTGTTTATGCAGCGTTCAAGACGAGTTGAATACAGGTATCGAACACCTGTCTGCTAAATGAAGACGTGTTAGGAAGACAAAAACCGCTTCTGAACCTACAGCATGTATTTACTGTTCATGCTATGAAATACTGGTATTTAGCTAAGGAGAGAAGGGAAATCAAACCCTGTCCTTTGGACAAAAGTAAGACATCTTATTCTAAAAACTCTATATTAGCACAATCATTAATCTTTCTTGTTTTTATTACTACAAGATTTTAGGTATGTTGTGTAACCATGTAACTTTTGAAAATAAATTTATAAAAACATTTTAAACCTTTGTTCTTATTTCAATCTCGCCTCTCTAACTATTCCTATCTAAATCTGTACGGTACACATCAGCTGCATGTCAGCACATGGTCACCCCTCTCTTCCTAGCTTGCAACCGCAGGATACTCAAACATTCTTGTCGGTTTCAGACAACCCTTCCCTCCAGAGCTTGTAGCTGAGGGATGCTCAGATATTGGCTAACAGACCTGTTCGAATCTTGTTAGCAACAGTCTATTACCTAGTAGAGAGGATATGTCTTAGACTAAAGTAAAAAGGACAAACATGATATTCAGATATGTTTTAATAACATTTTAATTTTGAGTATAAGATTATTGCTTTTTAGATAAGCTCATTGGTTGGAAAGTAAGAAGTTCGTTTTCTTAACCTAATGCAAACAAATCTAACATAACTTATCAAACAAAGTCTGGTTGAGAACAAATCTAACCGATCATATTAAACAAATATCTGAAATAAAACACAATCTAATCTAACATAGTAAACAGATATCCTAGTTACAGTTTGGTCTTAACCCAACAAACTCAGTAAACAGCCGTCCCTTAGCCTCATCCTCTAAAACTCAAGGGTTGTTCAGTTCATAAGATGATGTGTCCAGGTGATCATTAGCTACCGGTATCAGATATCTGTAGGCATTTTCTACATCATCGTAGAACAGTTTGAGTGTATCGGGAGAGAAACCCGAGACCGAGGATCACCTTCGCGAACCCGTGTAGATGGGTTTGTGTTTCCCCGTGTACCTGAGGAAGAGTGAAAAAAAAATCCACCATCAGTACTCCTGATCGAGATTCAAATCTCAATCTCCCCCTGTCATCGAGTCAAGTCTACTGCAGGAGTAGTGCTTTAGACCATGCGAGCCACCAAAGAGGATAGCAGGTTTGCTTTCCTTAGTTATGGGAACTCGAATCAATTATGAAGTTGAAGTCGAAGTATCTTAGTAATCAGAAGGTGAGGATTGATTGTTTCAGAAAGCACTAACTGTGTAGTTTCAGATGTAGAAACTCTTGTGTTAAGAACAGAAACACATAAACACTAAATAAATGGATTCTTGCAAGAATAACATATCATTTTAATCGTGATGGTTAAAAAATTTGAGTTTTTCATGTGTTTTGTATTATTAAAATAACAAAACGCTAACGTACCTGGGAAGCTTGAACTTAACAAACCCCTATTTTACCCAACGAGATTTGAAACTCTAACTACTTGAGTACTAACTAAGCAAACGGATTTATAATTGTGAACCCTCATTTACATAGACAGAGAGAGCGAGCGGAAAACACCTCTAGGTTCAAACCCTGAGCTGATGGTTTTAGCTCGATAATGTGTGCCCAATGACGGGTGACACTGACAATTCGGGGTTTGGGACCCCAAGTCCCGAGACCAAGTGTTTTGAAGCACGGTCGCGGTGTTAATGGGTTCAAACCCTGGACAGGACCATAACTAATTTATAACCTTTACATAAGTTCACAAGTTAAATATCTAGGAAAAAATCATGGCGTCTATATATCTTTTAAATAAATTCATAAGTTGTAACACTTTAAATGAACAGATTCTCAAACCATTAAAGTATTTAAATAGAGTTACTAGCACACATAAGAATATTTTGTCATTTTCTCCCTCTAATATACTATCTTTTCACCGCATATGTTTCTTGATACACATTAACTTTTCAACTAGCTGTAAATCAGTTCTAGCAATACATCAAGCTATTAACACTTTCAATGTATATGATCATCTATGTTTACCCTTTACCATACAACTATGCCAGATAAGACTTTAGAATATTCATCTTGTCAGACACCAAATAAAGCTTTGTATACAACTAAGTAATTGAAAACATTTAACTCCTGTTGTAATTATGAACATATAGAATATCTATCTTTTCACTGCATGTGTTTCTTATTCAGAACCATCTATAATGTTTGAAAGTAAGTTTATAATCTAAAGGAACTTGTATTATAGGATAGGAGGGAGGTGGGGTATAGTCGTTAAAACACTAACTTAATATTTATCCCACGTTAAAACACTAACATAATATTTATTCCAGCACCATTATGTCAGAGATAGAGGGGGGGCACCGGTATCCACATTCATATCCTTGTCCTCATCGTCTGTATTGTCGAGCATACACAGTGTGGGTGGCATGTAGAACTGTCGTAGGACATCGCAATCCTCTACTTCATCAAAGAAATGCTTCTTGGAAGAGTCGTTCTTCAGCAAACATTTGTTGTTCAGAGTCTGAGCAAATGGGGGGGGTGTCATTCAGTACAGATGTCTCAGAACTCCTGGTGTTGGTTCTAGAGAGAGAGGCCTCACGACACCACCATCTTCGCAAGGAGTATCTCTAGAGAAACCGGACAGCTTATAGCACAGGGGATATGAATGGGCCTGCTGTTTCAGTAACTTCTCTTCTTCAACCTCTTTTTGCAGGAGTTTCATTGTGTTTTTGATCAGCACAGATTTTCCCAAGTAATTCTTAAAGTCCTTTATTTTCTTCAGTTTAAAAAAAAAATCTTTATCACTTTGAGATGTTATTTGTCACTGATCATGGTATGTCTATCCTTGACGATGATGATGCTGGCGATGCATAAACTACAACCGTAATTGTGAGTGGTGTCAAAATTGTTATCATCAGTGTGGTCATTGTCCAGCACTGAACCTTCATACTGGCTCTAAGCAGTGCAGAAGTGGTTACCTTAAGATCAGGTGCAGGGTTGTCACCTGCAACACATTCAAACTCCATCTCACCTTGGCTGTTGTGGGTCAATAAGCATGAACCGAAGACATAAAAAAAGTTTTACATGGTCACGAATAATAAGTTATTATTACAGTTATTTATATAGTAATAGTTATCAAAACTGTCTACAAGATATATGTGTATATTTATATAAGGTACTCCAAAAGTGTATTAACGCATAGCTTACCATACCAAGAGTCAAATATAAATTCTCTCATCTAAACGATAAAATAGAATAGAATTGAAAGGTGCGCACTATGCCAATATAACTCACGTTAAACAGTGTTAATAGTTTTCTAGTAATATAGAGTATGTAACAGAGTTTATTATTTAATTTATATTGGAGTTTTTTTTAGGGTTTCTACAAACCTATAGTTTACTAACTAGAGTATATTATTTCATTTATATTGGAGTTTTTTTCTACAAATCTATAATTTACTAACTCTTTAATAATTGTAGTCTTTTAAAGTGTTATGAACTTATATTTATGAGCGGAAAAAAACACCCTCTTTGCACCTGAAAGGGTTCGAACCACGATCTCCGGTCACTGTCCTTGTTGAGCGGAAAATTCCCACCCGGGTTCGAACCACGATTAGGAATCTTTTCTTTGCTAATGATGTGTGAGGTGCTTCAGAGTACAAAAGTAATTTCATATATACAAACCCGTTTATTGTAATCTATGTATTCACAGGACGCAAACAAATAGTAACGCGTGCCATTCCTATTGACCTACTTTTATACATCATGAGCGGTCACATCCAGAGAAAATATTAGGATGGTTTCCCACTATCCCTAAACAATATTAAGAAGCCCTTAAGTAGGCTTTCCTCGCAACATCTGTAAGCCAATCTATAAGTCACACAATTCCTATGGCCATAATTTTCCTGTTGTAATGTTTAACACTCCCAGGATATACATAGAAAGAGAAAATATTGTAAAAATTTGACCTTGCCATTATGTTTAATATGTCATTTTATTTACCTCTAGACCCAAAAATGTTTATCTGTATAATTATGTTTGTACCTCGCTGTGTCTGTCTTTAATTGGTACCACAACCAAAAGGGTTTGATGAATTTTGAAAAAACCCTGATATCTAGCGTTAAATGGTATTCCCTTAATTTTATTATTTTTTAAATTTAGCCTCTAAAGTTAGGGTTGTTTATTAAATGTTTTTTAAAAATTTGGAAATTTTTTCTCAAACAAATTGTTTTAAAAATTTAATGTCTGCAGTGTTTTTGACATGATAAATAATACGTATTCCTTTTTTAAAGGAAAAAAAATTTTGTTAAGGATATTTTACTAACGACATTTTTAAAAAAGTGAATGTTCCTCCAAATTTTGTATTATTTGTTTAAAATGATATCACAGGCATGTTTTACTTTTAAAAAACAAATGTTTCTTGTTTTTAAAAAGAAAAATGGGTTCAAGCTAGTGCATATGACTTTATTTCTTTAATTCAAATTATCTTAAAAAAATGGCTTTATCTTTTTTTAAATTTGGATACCCAGGCAGTGTTTTAATAATAAATAGTAAGCCATAGAAAGGGGAGAAGGGAAGGGGTCCCAAAATCCCCGTTATTTGATGTACCCTCATACTTGTAAAATTTAATGTGTAAAACTTTCTAAAAGCTAAATGTCAACTTAACTTTTGTAGTACCCCCTTGGGAAAATTTGATTTTCCCCCCCTTATTAGCAGTATGTATTCCAAATAGTTCCTTATTTATTCGGACTTGTTTTTTCCTTATTAGTATTATTTCTATTTGTTTATTTGATCGTCCCTTTTTTATTCCGACTCGTTTTTCCAATTCCAAATTGTCACCCCCCTTTTTCTGTTCTTCTCTTACTTATTACAAATATTCCTTCTTGTTATTTTTTCTGACTATTTAAATATTTTTATATTTCCTATTTATATGATTTTTTTTTTTGCTATTTTTACTCATTTCTAATTATTTATCAAAATATTTTCTGCTTGTTTATTCCAACTTTACCTTATTTTTAAAAGTTCTACTTAATGTATTATAGTATATATTGATCTACGATATTAATTATTATTTCTTGTTTCTTATTTAATCTGCTTTTTCCCTTTTATTTCCTCATGTTTTTCTTTATTTATTCAGACTTTTCCTTATTTATTTTTTACCTTTTTTTTTAAATTAAAAAAACTTTCCTCCTAAATTAGTCTGACTCTTTTATCTTAATTCCTACTTGATCCTATCTATTGTGACCGTTCCTTTAAATTTTTTAAACTCAATATTTTCATTTCTCTACACATTTATTATTAATTTTGAAATTTTTCATTTTCCTTTGACTTTTTTTTGGTTGAAGTACATCATATAATTTTTTTATACCTATTTTCCTTATCTATACCGACTTGTTCTAATTTTACAACTTGATGGTAATGAGCCAATTTTAAAAAACAGATGTGGGTATTCTTAAGTGTAAACAGAAAAATTTTTGGGGGAAATTTATAACAAGAATACAATGAACATGTGGATTAACTTTGAAGTCAGTCAAAGATATGGGGTGTAAAGTTCTTAAAATTC
>JBCFYV010004928.1:0-18996 GCA_039000515.1 Timema cristinae
TTGGTCTCCTTTTGACTTATTTTGCGTTTTCAAATTCATTTGTATTATTTTCAAGGATGTTTTCTCCTTAGTTAATATTTTGTAATTAGTGTTAATTTTCAATTGTTTATTATATGTTTGGTTTTTTGTATTTGAATATTTATATTTTGACTTGTATTGACAGTGGAATTTATAATTAGCGTATCTCAGTCTCACTTGGTAGTTTTATTTACGTTAATATAAAAACAATGCTAGTCGTCCACAATTGCTTTGGGACAGGTGCTACGGATCTTCCATGATAAATCCTGGCTTGACATTTTTCCGATTTCCAACATGGGACAAATTGAGGTAATCTTATTTATGTTTATTATATTTTTTAACTGCCGAGTATGATACAGTTATTAATTAAGCATGATTACCTTGTGAATCCTGGCTCACTAAATAGTACACCAGTACAGTAGTGTGGTGGGATTTTTTATTTTATTTATATTTTTTAATATAAATACACACAAGATAGTATGGTTACTATGATATTAAAATAAAATGGTAAAATTAATCTCTATAGTTAAGTTACATATATTAAGGAAAAAGTATTTTAATATATTATAACAGTTAACATTTTTATTATTATTAACCATCCCAAAGGAACAAAACATAATCTCTTTGATATAAATGACATATTTTTAATTAAATTATGAAATTCAGTCAATGCTCGATAACTCATACTAAAGGGGTCGGGGTCTGTTCGAGTTATGAAAAGTCCGTCTTATCGAGGGGAAATAAAGTTGTGCCTAAAAAATTAAAACTTATATTTATCTAAAGTATAGGCAATACATTCTTTTATGAGTCAATTTAATGGCATATAACACAACCGGGGAGTAAGACATGGTGCTAAAAAAAAAGAAACAATAGTGCTAGTTAACAGTAGGCCTATTATTTGGTTCATGATTGGCAATACTAATAGAAGAAATTATTTGTTTGTTTACAGTTTGAGGAAATAAAATATAAACACTAGACTATTGGTTAATTTTTACAGGTATCTGAAATGGGTAGACGTCTCCCAAAATCGACTCTTGATGGCCCATAGAGAGAAGTTTATTTATGCACACACTTTTGCATCTCATTTTGATGCGAGTCAATTTCGGACACCTCTGCAGGACAAGCTGGTACATAAAGCATAAATTGTTGAGGGCTAGTTTACTGATGAGTGATTTTTTTCAAAAACTTGAAATATTTTAAAACATGCTTTAACAATTTGTTTCAAAATTGGTATCTTGGGCCTTAAGCCTAATAATTGTGTTTGTGGTAAAAAGTTGTTTAAGGGTATTTTACTGATGCTTGATTTTTCAGCAATAGTTATGATACATTTATATATGATTGTGTTGTATCGTTACTTAATGTATTTGGTAGTTTTCAATGGGTTTGCAGATTTACCATGGAAATTGTTATAAAGGGGTTTTGTAGCCCTCCATTACCCCGCTAAATTGAGAGTTGACTTTTTTTTATATCTATTACAATATGGTAGGGATGAGGGTGGCGGTTTATTAGAGAAAATGCACCTGAATCAGCGAGGGAAATCACATGCTAATTTCATTATTGTAAATTATTATTCACGATTTGTGTGGGCTACTTAGTCTATAGGCCTACAGTACATATACAATAATTAAGATTGGTTAACATGTTTTTAAATCAAGTAAGACATTGTAGATAGGCCCCACCACATTTAAACTAAAAAAAAAAGTATTTTTGGTATTTACACTTTTTTTCTTATTTCATTCCGTTTAGGGCATACAGCAAATATAATCAATTTTTCTTTCTAGAAAATGTATGTCATTCATTTCTCATCTGTTTTCAAAATAATTTTTAAACATGTGTTTAATTACCACTCTTTCATTTCTAAAACTTTCTTTAAAACAAAATTTTATGTCCCTATAATTATATTTATAATATCTATTAGGTGTCTGGAAAAATGAAAATTTCCTCTGGAAAAAAGAAGGAATTTTGTAATAAGAAAATAGTGGCAACCCTGTTGTTACTAATTTTTTTAAACTCCTTGTCGAACTAGAGCTACATACAAAACAATTCCCGAAGTGATAAAAAACGTACTCCCAAACTAACTTACCAAGTAAAAATATATTTAAAAAAAAAACTTAACATGAAAAATGTTTAAACCATGTATTGACTCTATAAAAATTAACTCAACATTCAAGGGATTTAGAATTAAATACCTACTGATTAAGATCAGCCCAGTATGTTGTGAAAGTTTGTGCCAAATACAGTTGAAAATAGTTCAGGAACTAAGAGTTTCTCAATCTTTACTTGATAAAGACTTTCCAAGGATTAAGCAAAAGTATTTAACAAATTTATCCCAAACAATCCTCAAAAATAGACATCTAACTCACTTGTATTTGAAGATTAGAGGATTGATACTCTCTTTTTACTTTCTCGCTATCTTACAGGTAGAGAAAATATGGCGATCATAAAAAAAAATCGAACTCAAGATTTTGATGAATCTTGACGTTTCATAACTCCCTGGATCTGAAAAAATGATTTTGAATTTCAGTCGGTCTGTCTGTACCTCCAACTAGACCCTAAACTATTTTACCGATCGAGCTAAAAACTTGGTATCTAGGGTTTTCATAGGGTTGACCTGAGAGGTTTTTGGATTTGGATATCTACCCCTAAAATTAAGGGTAGTTTACTGAAGGAGGAAAAAAACTGGCTATTTTCATTTTTCCATGAAAACTTTTTAACAGAAGCGTTAATTTTCGTATTTCTGCAACCATTTGAGATACTAAATAACTTATCATTGCAAAATTGTAGTACTATTAAAAATAAAAACTTTAATTTGACATTTTCTAAAACCAACAGTTTCTGAGATATTGGCGAATATAGTCTATTGATACAATTTTATGAGTTTTAGTTGTAAAGCGATACTGCGGGGTTCCGTACCATTTATTTTTATTGGTTTCCGAATGTTTTCAAGGTTTGACCTCATTTTTTGTCCATGGTATCCTTGTGATTCCTTGATAACATAGAAGTGTTCAAATTAACTTTGTCTTAATGTCTTTTTTAACGGTCTTCTACCCTTCAAGGCTTTGCTCATTTTATTACATTGGTGGGGGAGGTATAATTTAGTTTAAATATACCCTTTTTTGCATGGGGGGGGAGGGTAGAAATGCTTAAGAAAATTTACAGCTAGTTTACCAGACTGGTATTTGAATCCCGACCTCATCACCGGCGAACCAAACGAGCATACAATAAAGACTGCACACCTGTCGATAGCCTACTTGTTTTAACTGCAGTAAATTAGGTTTTATAATTGTTAATTTCTCTTTGAATTTTACACCTTCTCTAACGCCATTGTAACCTCTTTAAATAATTTAACTCAACAGACATTTCAACCCCCACCTCCCCAGCCCTGAAACAAATGAGTGAGCAATTGGTTGGAAACAACTATTTTATCGCTAATTAAACAAAATGGTTAACAGTTGTTTTATTACTTGATTATCGGTGACCTGGTGGTCTAGGGGTAAGGTGTAGGACTTCTGTGTTGGGGGTCTGGGGTTCAATCCTTGGTCCCGGCACAGATTTATCTGATTACCAAACTCTTCCTTCACCTCTGTCTGACAAGACTTGTATTAATCACAACTTGTGAATGTGTGGAATGTCAGGATTCCACGTTAAACTGTAGGTCCTCCATTTCATCTCACAATCACCCTTACGTATAACCCGAACGAGAAGTAAGACGCGGTGCTAATAATAATAATAATATTACTTGATTGATTTTCTTCATGTTAATATTATGTTCATGCCAAATAAATAAACATAGATGGTGATTTTAATTGGGATTATTTTTTTTATATTAAGACATGTACACTTATTTGTATTTGAAAAATATTGTGTACTTTGTGAAAAAATGTGTAAGGATACATTTTTAAATAAATATAGATTATTTTAAACTTAGTTTGCTTTTTAATTATATTTCCTTAAACATTAATTTAAACTTGATGTGTTGATTCTAGTTTTTCTAGAAATGGTTAAAGAACTATATTGTGCCAACCATTTTCACTTGAACAGATTTTATTAAAAAAACTTAATATTGACCCAATGTAAATAATTTTTGTAGAAACCAATATTTATTTAAATTCATTTGGTCTTAAAAATATTTAAAAAAAATTGTTCAAGTGAAATGGGTTAGCAGAACAACTAATAGTAAAAATAAAATCAAAATAATAGTAATAATAGTAGTGCTACGCAATTAAAATACCTACTGAGCCACCGAGACCGCTATTTAATACAACAAAAGTGCTCACATATTTATCTAGATAGTAGCACAAATGCGGAAAACTCCATAAAAACATTTTAACATAGACTTAACAGATCTTTCGTGTTATCCTGATCAGTGCCACAGTCGGATATCTCTTATAGGGACACTTTAAACTTTATTTTAGTTCTTATCACGACCACGGTAAGCGTTACTGTCGAGTTTAATCGATTCGATTTTGTCTCTAGTATTGAATGTAATGGCGCTATTTGTGATTTTTCGGTTAGTGTTATTTTCATTTGAGATTATTTAGTTAATAACCTGTATTTTTTCAAAAGCTTACTATATAATTGATCATGGTGTACTATAATAATAAGTGTTGTGTACCGGGATGTGAAAATAGAACATCAATGAGACATCGATTGCCAACCAAGGATGGAAAAAGATGGGCCATTTGGAAGAGACTCATTTCAAATCCAAAATTTGAAGCTTTGGATGATAAAAAAATTAATGCAAATTTTACTATATGCAATGAGCATTTTCAAAATGACTGTTTTAGTCCAGGAACTAAACGATTGAATGCGAATTCTCTCCCATCTTTGCATTTGCCAGGTAAACTATAATATTCCTATTTAGAAATTAATTTAAAGTACAAAAAGGCTGTTGTCGTCTACAACTTGATAAAAGTGATTTATTTATTAGGCCTACATAATAAGGTTCTTTCTCAGACAAACTTAATTTAAATGTATCATTATGTTTCTTGCCCAACCTAACCTAACCTTTATGCGCAAACACATTTAAATTGATTCTAATAATTTTTTAACTTTGATGTATATGACATCATTAATAATTAATTGTGAAACAAACCACTCTCGACTGTCTTCTAGCAATGTTAATGTTTGAACTTAGTTTTTGTCGAGTTCTCTAAAAGTAGAAAAAATCAAAGTTCAGAAAAATATGAATATAATATCATTCGATTTGCCATTCCTTTGTGAGTATAATGATGGTTTTAAATCTATAGTGATTTGTTATCTTAATTGAAAGACTAAGCCTGTAATGTGATGGGAGTATTATTTATCTTTATCATACCCTATCTTATTATTAATAGAGCTGCACGCTACAATAATATAGAGTTTCAAATATAATATAACTAGAAACTATTGCCCAACCTAACCTTACACACATCAATAACATGATTTAGGCTACCTAAAATATCTTTCACTGAAATAATTTATTCACAACTTTTTTCCATCGTTCTTTTTAAATCTTGCCCCCATTCCTTTGTTTCTCATGAAAAATTTCCAAATTATGTATTAGTTTATTTTAACAAAATTTATGGGAATAGTACGCAACTTAACAAATGTATATTTTTTTTGCAAATTAGCCTACATCTAAGTTAAAAAAGTTTTATTTTTTATTCACACAAAAAATACCTTTAATAGATAAAATACCATTAGTAAAATCAAGATAGTTGGTAAATTTTATAGTCTATCGGTAGTGTAGTGAAAGGCTGATTCACTTAATTCACAGCATATCACTCTGCCATGTTGTGTAACATTGCTTGAAAAGTGTCATGCCGGGATCACAATCACCTTAACGTTAACTTAAAGTCAACTTAACGTAAGATTTACCAAATAAACAAGTTCAGTTACATTCGAGACGATGACGTCACCACAATGAGTCAACATAATAGTCCTAATGTGAACTAGGCGAGCCAACACAAAGTTAGTCAACATTTTAAATATGTCAACATAGTGAGTTTTGTTTTAACTACAGTCCATATAGGCCTAATAATAATTATTGTAAATTATCAAACTAGATTATATTAGTATTGTTCAGTTAAACATCTGCTTGAGTGTGTAGTAATAACAATGGAATGTAAACATATATTGGTATCACAAAGAAAGTTATTTATATTAGCAATACTCACTGTCCTCTCACCCACATAGGTTCACAGGAAAGTTGCACATCATCGTAAATATTTACATTCTAAAATTAGTTTGGGCTAGTTGTTGGGGAGGTTTTATTAACTTAGGTGTAATTTATAAAAAATTTAAATTTACTAAATCTTGGTGTCATTTTATTTATATATTATTGCACACCTTTATTAAAGTGAATAAAAATATCTAAATATTGCACCATAAAAAACAAAGAGCCTAAAATGGGAAGACTATCTAGCGTCCTATCACTGCGACTTTCAACCAATATTTACTGTAAAAATTCTGGTAGCTGTCTGTTGCACCCATATTATTGTAAATAGTCTCTAGATTGCATTTTATATGGTCTGGGGGAGGGGAGGCTATCTAGGCATATTATTTGATTAATAAAAGCCTTTGCTATTATGTTTAGTCCAGTAGGCTACTCATGACAATAATATTTCATTTAAGTAGAATACCTATTTTTCCTTTTTGTTTAATTATATTTCAACATTCTATTCCAGTTCAATCAGAGGCAAAGGAAAACTTGGATCTTGCATTAAGTTCACCATCAGCTCTTATAACCTGTGCTGACCTAGAGCTTTTTAAAGGAGGTAAAAACTGTTTATATTTGAGTTTAATTATTTTGTAGTCTATTTAGTCCCATAGGAGGAACCTACAAAGATATAATAATTCATCTTCACAACTTGTTGATTTATTAAAATATACAGGCCCATTTTATGCTTCACATATTGCCAAATATGTAGAAATATTTTATAAAAGGTCAACGATAAATGCTTTTTAATGCCAGGCTCACGGCTATCTTATTTCACTCATGTAACGTAACAGTCACTTAATTTAATGGAACTGGTGTGTGGTCGGGATCAACGTAACGTAAAACCCGAGTAAAACACAGACAATAGATTTGGGCTGTTCGAAAAACAAAAAAAAGTTCACTATAATTAAACCCAAGCATTTAGGAACTAATTAGACTTAAGTGTGTACTTGAAATAAGGGCTGCGGAGTTGGTAGGCTAAATCGCTGACTCCGGCCCCTCTATTTTTCCACTGTCCGGCTCCGACTCTGACTCCACCCAAAATTGCCTACGACTCCGACTCCACAGCCCTGCATGCAATGTAAATTTACTGGATACTTATACAAAATAAAGTGTCACAACAAGTTACCATATTTAGAGTTTGTGAGATGACAACAAGCTATACCTAAGTTTTTGCCTGCAGTTCATTAACAAACAAAACCACTACCAATGGAGTAACTACTAAACATCCTTGTTAACATGGCTCACAACATGATTGGCTAGCTAGAACACCCGGTACCCTTCTTTAATGTCCACTCACTGTGAACTTTCTCACCTTGACAACATGAATGTTATGTTAACTGCATTGTGAAGGCTCCCATTTAAAAACATGAGTAGAACCTTTACATTACCCACGGTATGTCAAAGTTAAGTGAATATTAAGTTGATTGTGATCCCAGCATAAAAGGCAGCACAAATAACTTGTCCCTATTATTAGTTTATAATTTATAAATTATGCACCACACACAAAAATTAAAAGGCTGAAATTAGATTAAATTTATAGTAAGTTGAGACTTCTGCAACATTGGCCATTGTAAAACTGCTTATTTTTATTGAATATAGGTTATACATATATTATTAGTATAAGAAATGTGTGATATATTTATTACAAAATAACTTATTTTATTTATTACAGTATACACTTTATTTTTTACAGCTGAATCATGCAAACAGGGGAACAATTTAGAGCCTTTTAGGCCTAATGACAACACACCATCTACTAGTGCTACTTGTACAGACCTGGAGCTGATTCAAAAAGGTACCATATTAATTGCACATTAGGGCCTACTAAAGTTAATTTGGTTATATCTACTTTTGCATAGAATATGATGGTAGGCCTATTCACTCCAACCAAAAGTTAGTCATATACGTTTAACATATTTTTGAGACCAAGTGTTCTATATTTGTTTTTAGGATATTGATAACATTTGCTGAAAGGTTTTGTTAAATTGTTTGGCTCTTTGTTAATGGCCATCAAAAAGCTCTCCCATTTGCCATCTTGCATTCCATCATCAAATAAAATAAATCACCCTTTCAATTTCTACATTGAATTAGATGGTATTCTGAATGAATAGTAGAATCATATTTGCAAAGTACACAATGGTTTGAATTTGTGGAGTTGGACAACCAAGCAACCGTGGCCTGTGTAGGCTATAGCCGGAAAAGAGCAACACCAAATATCCTTAGTTTTTGAGATGAGGGTTTAGTCATTATTTATATTTTAGCTGTGCTGTTATTTATCTTGTGTTTATAATGTCTCATAATTTTTTAACTGTGATCAATTTGTATTGTACACATAATTGAATTACCCACAAAATAAGATATTTGTTTTATTTTAGCACACTCACCTGGTACCAAAAGTATTAGTGAAGGACCTATGTCTACTCATGTGACTTCATTGGTGCCCCTTGCCACTACACCTAGGAGATTGCATACATCCAGGAGAGAGAACTCTAGTTTAAGTAAGTTAAATGACTATCAAACTTAAAAATAGTGGAACTATCTTAGACTCTTAATTATTTTAGAGATATATTAAACACTTAGGTTAATGATGCCTCTGCTCAGTACTCAGCAAACTATTATCAATTTAACTCAACCTTTTTTAGTTTTTTTTTTAACATTTAATTCCGATTCTTTTTTTGAGATACATTTTGACAGTAAAAAGGCTTACACACTAAGTTAGAGCAGAATTTCTCTGGGCAAGGTATATGTTTAGACCTACTGTGACGTTCTCCAAAAGAATTTCCGATGGTTAATCTTGAAGTATTGCTTGCAAAATAACTATAAAAAATAAATAAGTCCTAAAACTGTCATAAGAAAAATCAAAGGGCCTAATATAATATTAATTATGCCTTTTTTTTCCCAGCTCCCAAACGCAGAAGAGGGATCCTAAAAAAGTTCCGTCGTCCTCTTTTGGCTGAAGTCAAAGTAGGCAGATCGGAAAATTTGACCCCGAAAGCACAAACTCTCTATGGCCATGCAAGATACTTCAAAAGATTGGCAAAATACCACTCAAAAAAAAATCTTCTGTTTCGAAAACGACTTGAGGAAGCAAACTCTTTTTCTGAACATAACTTGTTTAAAAACATCAACCTTAATCCTGTGGCTTGTAGGTTTATAGTGTCTCAGATACAAACATCTAAATACAAACCAAAAGGCCGAAGATTTCAACTTCAAGATAAGATTTTGGCTTTATCGCTTTACAAACAGAGTGGAAAGGGATATCGTCTCCTCTCCAAAATCTTCAATTTACCAACTAGAAAGGTACTCACCGATCTCCTGGCAAAAGTTCCATTCTCTCCAGGTATAAATACAAGTATATTTGAACACCTAAAAAAACAGTCAAAGCATTGAAGCCGTCAGAAAGATATTGTGCCCTTATTTTTGACGAAATGAGTGTGGCACCTAATATTCAATGGAATGAGGCGGCTGATGTAATTAATGGCTTTGAGGATTATGGCCATAGGAGGACGAACAACTTTGCGGATCATGTTTTGGTATTCATGGTTCGCGGGCTAACCAAGAAATGGAAGCAGCCTGTTGCTTTTATGTTTTGTAAGGAAACTACTAGCACTCCCGAGTTAGTATATTCCATAAGAGAAGTTGTCAGAGCACTTCACTCCACAGGCTTAAGGGTGCTGGCAACAATTTGCGACCAGGGTACAACCAATGTTGCTGCAATCAACTCACTACTGCGGGACACAAAGGCAGATTGTCTTAGAAACGAGAGAGAATGCCGCTTTAATGGCTTTTTGATAGATGGTTGGGAAGTAATTCCTCTGTATGATCCTCCTCACCTTCTTAAAGGCATACGGAATAATATGTTAAAATATGACATTCATTTTGTGGAGGATCAAGTGAAAAAGGTAGCAAAATGGAGCTACGTTGAGCAACTTTTTGAGTTAGATCAACAACGACCCCATAGATTCCGTTCCTGCCCAAAACTATCAAGGTCTAGTGTGGACAGGAAGTATATAAAAAAGATGAAAGTGAGTGTTGCTGCCCAGGTGTTCAGTCACCATGCTGCCACAGCAATGAGACAAATTGCTGAAAGACGTAAGTGTATTAATCCTTGATTTACTTTTATTAATGTTCTTGTAGCAAAAGCTGTGCAAGTTTTCTGTTTTTGTTAAATTACTATCTAAGCATACTTTTCATGTTTATAGCACAAGGCAGCCAAACCAACTAATTTAGATCTTAAATTTCAGAGCTTTCACTTGGTAGCTGGACTAATATTGAAAAAGATTATAAAATATTGTATACATACATACCTTATCACGATGTTCCCTTGCAAGGTAGGCTAAAAAATTGTGCATATAGCTATAAATAAAACCAGACTTAATCCATCTTCACTAACTTTCTCCGCATTTTCCTACCCTTCCATACTTCCTTCGCTTCAACAACATCCATACACGGAGTCAAACATGCTCTTTTCTTAAAACTCTTAATGTTTGTCTAGTCACACATTCGTCTACAACCTTTAACAAAGTCTACATGACCTACCCCTTCCTTTAGATCCACACACTCATCCATGCCCAAACCAACATAACATGCTTCTTTCCCATTGGCCTATTATATTCCTTTTCAAGCTACACTTCTTCAGCACCCATTCATTACTGACACAAAATTTCTTTTTTCATTTTAAAGAGGTTTATTTTAACATTCAAAACAAGCATAGTGTCAACGGATTCTTATGTTACAGCCTCTGTGGGGCATCCTTTCATGGATGCAGAAGCAACGGACACTGCAGATTTGCTCCTTTTTTTTGATGAGCTGTTTGATAGTGTCAATGGCACTTCGTTAGTGAGCAGAGATGGTAAACCCTTACATACAGCTTTGTCTCAAGATTCCCCACATTTGCAGTTCTGGGATAGGGCAATGACAACACTACGATCGATGGAATTTCGTGAGGAAAGAACCAATTCAAAAGGTAATGTTATCTCTTTGAAAAACTGGCAGTTCACCATCAAAGGCATCATAAGTGTTTGGAAATTAATGAATAGACTCACAAACCTGAAGTTTATGGCCACGAGGAACCTAAATCAGGATCCATTAGAGAATTTTTTCGGTTGTATTGTGCTAGACAAATTAACCCAACATGTACATCGTTTCAATTTTCTTTTAAGTCATTATTGGTTAATAATTTTATGGCCTTGCATTCTGTGGGATTTAACTGTGAGGCCGATGATAACAATAGAGCTTTGGATACACTGACAGATTTTATTGTACAGGGTGTAATTGAGAGTGAGGCTGTCAGTTTACCTGAACCAAATATTGTACTGGAAGAGGTGATTTATGAGGACATATGTGTTCCAGCATGGGTTGCAGGCTATATAGTGAAACGTATTAAACATAGATTTCGTTGTAATACATGTGTCGCACATCTCACTTCTGAAGAAATATTACCAGAGAATGACCTAATTGCCAGAAGGGAGTACTGTAAACACAAGCAGTCACTCATGTATCCCTCTAGTGAATTGACCTCTACACTTGTGATGTGTAGCTCTAGTATTTTTCATATTCTCCCACAAATATGCCACCATAGGGGTGTCGGCCAATTCATTTACAACTTTTTGAAAGGAAAACTAAGCACTCCTCTTACAAACTGTCAAATTCATATGTCTTCGCTGAATGATTTTTTTATCAGGTTGGTTCGCCGTTTGGTTATTCACTTTTGGTGCAAGAGCATTAATGGAATTATGTGTGGCAAAACTAAAATTTTTCCCAATGAAAAGGATCCAATAAGAATAGCAGCGATGAAGCGTTACAGCAAGTATGCAAAGAAAGCACATTAGTGGAGACTCAACATTATAATGATATATATTACTGCCTGTGGTTTATATGGGAATTGGATTAGAGAAAACCTTTTCCACAACTTTATATGCATAGTTTAGTTATTATTGTGTAAATAAAAAATATTTTCGTTGTACTATGTTGGATTAATTTTTCCTAAAATCTTCTCAATTTGAAATGCTAAGCATAAATGAAAATCCTTTAACAAGGAATCTTGTCAATTTTTGTGAGACACTATGGTACATGAGCAAACTTGCTTAAAGTTTTTTGGGTTGTAAAAGAGATAGAAATTTCTGTTCATAAAAAATATGTGACTAATAGTCTACGTCCATGACTAAATTTTGTTAGCATCCATCATGCCATAAAACAAATTAAGGTCTACATAATAATAAACATCTCCAGTGGATTCCATAACACTGCAGTATAAAGGTTAATAAGAAAACAGACTTAGAAAAAAAAAGAAGATACAACAATCATACATCTTAACTTCAAAGAAATAATATTCCCAGCTGTAAAAATTTCATCAAGAAAACTACACAAAAAAGGAAGAATTTTAAATGAAAGTACAAATAATAGGCTGAGCGTTACTATCATCAATGATGAGACATCCCTGAAAGCCCAAGGATATCTGTCACCATTTTCTGGCAATATATAGGCTTTGATTGATTGGCTTTCCACCTTTATCCAGTTAGTCACTGTGGTCTGTTTGGGCCTACTTTGTGAATAGTTTGATTTTACAATAAATATGGCTCATTTAGTCCACTGCAGTACTAGATAAGACAATCATTTAGTGCATTGCAAATTAGATGCAAGAAGGCAAATAGAAGAACTTCAATAGGAAGGTCATTAGCAACTAATAAACATATTTGATTTTAAATTTTGTTTTTAGTTCTAACAGTGGAGTGTTTTTAATTGATTTACCACAGCTTAACCACCATGTAGTGTGAAGGCCTCATTTGATAGCTAGTTGATCTATGGAGGGAAATCCTTTAATGTTTTTTGTTTTTTATAATTTCAGTAAGGCAAGCATTCTGCAAACACATTATTTAGATTAAATAGAGTGTAACTTATATGATGATACTGTTTAGGATGTATTCAAAGGTATTCAAATTTATTTGGTTGCTACTCATACAGGCATAGGCCTAAAGAACAAGACAGATGTTCCTCTAATTTGTGTTATTTTAAAAGTTTGTAAATATAATATATTTTGTGTTTATCAAATAACCAAAACTTTTTTTGTTTTAGTGTATAACTTTTGTTCACATATTCTTGCTTAATTTTGTTACTATCCTTATTTATTCTTTTCATACCAAGTAATGTTTCTGATAATGATTTATGTATTTAACATCATAGTGTGTGCTTCTTAAGTGTGTAATATTTTATAGCAGAAAGAAACTTTAAAATACCTTTGCTATATTATACCCTGTTTTCATAAGCCTTTGCTTATGAGTGAGGGTCTGCTAAACTTTTGAAACTTTGTCTTTAATCCAAATATAGCCATAGCAGCATATATTCTGTACTACTGTATTACACTAGTAGTTAATTTTCACTTTTCTAAATCTTGAAGTAATTGAATTACATAGAATTAATAATAGGTTCATAAACTGCTGAATTTGAAATGCGTTGAACAATTTTTAATCAAGACATTAGGTAAATTAATCTTATGGGTTTTAAATTTAAAAATTAATCAAAACAAAAAACTATTCAAACTTTGATTTTACACAAAGTTTATTTCATATATTTACCTTGGCTTTGTATCATAAAAGTGATCAATGCATATTCCTACTTTTGAATACTGTATTGAAAAAAATAGGTTCTAATATGGGCTTCTACATACATGATTTATCGGTAGACGTAAGTAGTTTGATGTGTCAGAAGGAAGATATTCATATTTCAACTATTCCTCCTTATTTGGCTGTGTGTCCAACATAGAAAGCATAGCGTACCTATCATCCATGGTGCAATGTGGCCACTTCCCGTGTTTAATTTAGTTGTGTTGACCCGTAGTGAGCATAAAATTTGTATTAGTCTCTATGGCCAATACATTATGCTTCAAATCTTGTGTTAAAGTCACTTTCATAGCTGATGCATTTTCATAACTTGACTTAATCTCTTGAGTGATTGCTCCTTTACAAAAGAGAAAGCAACTGTTCACACACTAATGTGCTACAAAACATTGTACATTTGCAAATTTAACAATCTTTGGGGATAGATGATTGTAAATAGCGAAAATTTGGAACACTGACCTCACTCGCTATATTTTCACAAATAACCAATTTACAAATCGTGTTTATATATATATATATATATATATATATATATATATATATATATATATATATATATATATATATAAATAGAGAGAGAGAGAGGCTAGAAAAGTGGAGGCTATGGGAATGAATAAAGTTTGTGAGAAGCATGTTAGCAGTCACGAGGAGAAGGAGTGACAAACTTGACATCCTATCAATGATACTGTGCCTCCTGTGAACCTTTAAAGGAATTGACATAAAAATATAGTACCGATTCTTATTGTAAGCACGTGTGTGTGTGTGTGTGTGTATATATATATATATATATATATATATATATTATATATATACATACATACACACACACACACATACACGTCCATGTTTATGCTACTTATGTGACTACGGGTACAAAATATGACCTTTATCTGATGTGTTAGAAAGTTATATTTAATATTACTATCAATTCTTGATGTCCATTAATAAAATAGTAAAATGTATAAATTTTGACTGTAAAAATGTGTTTGTATTTTATAATACCTCCCCTGAGCCAAATAATATTACATATGTGGCATATGTCGTTATCAAGGGCACCCATGTGGGATTTCGAAATGGGGGGCGGATTGGGGTCCTATTTGCCAATTGTATGACACCCCCACCCAATCAGTCTAGAGAAAATTTAAGGAAATTAACCTTGTTAGAAAAGGGGAAGGGGGAATTTTAAAGCACCTGAACATAATTCTGAGCTGACTATGAGTTTCAAGAGCTAATTTTTGAAGAAGAAAAAATAAACAAGCTTCTGAAAAACTAACATGTAATAAAATATAGTTGTAGCTAAACCCATTTAAAATAAACACTATATTTTTCACAAGTTTATTTAACAGAACAAAATTAAAGGAAAGTTGTTGGAGTATGGGCTTTTTTGTAACATTTCTAATATTTATCAATAAATATAAATTACAGATTTCTCTGGCTTTCAGAAAATTTGTGTGGGAGGAAGATTCGTTTTATCATCTTTATCTATGTTGACTTCAATATTGATGATTCAAAGTTGTCGAGGCAAGTTTCAGCAAAATACCAAATAAACATTTTTATTTTTTCTTAAAGGTAAAAATATTAAATATTCCAGAGTGACTATTTATGGGCGCCCATGGTCGCTATATGCCTAAGTCATGCATATGACAGTTTTTTTTTCCTTAGACTTAAAAATTACTAAAACAGTTACATAAATTTGTATTAAATGATTTTAAAATAATTAAATTCAATATTTTTTTTTCTTCTAAATCACACAGATTGAGTAAAAGAGTAATGCATATGACAGTAAAGCTGCATGTGTAGTTAAGTGTTTCTGTCTGGTCTACTACGTGAATAGAGGGTTTTGTTTGTAATTTAAAAAAAACTAAAATTATCCTTCATTCACGGTGGCTCCCCTGGCCAATACTGGTGCCTCCCAGTTTGGGAACCTCTGTTATAAAATGTTCTTTAGAGTGTGTTCTTAACAACTTTGTTAAATTGTTGACATAATTTTTTTTAATTGTATTTACAACTTTTAAAATGTAACATAATCTGATATAAGAAAAATAAATACAACACTCAATGACAACCTTGAAGAAAACAAATTAGTACAATGGGCAATGGGTTCTTCTATATTGTATTGCTGCCACTCATTCAATTTAAATTTCAAACCAATATTTTCCTTTTGAAAGTTAAGGCTGTATTTTTACAGATTTATTTTATAACCTTACACATCTTAATATTCATACCATATATGTTATTTTACAGTTAATTCATAGTGCTTTAATTACTTGGTAACTTACTCTATGAAATAGGAACTCGAAAGCCATAGCTCATTTGGTAGTGTGTCTGTCTGCTGAGCTGAGGGTCTTGGGTTCAATTACCGGCATGGCTGATACATTTATCATTGTGACTGTTATAGATTTGAGATAGTTTATAAGTTGTGTGCTGATATAATCAGTTGGTTCATAAAGTCATCATCATTAACTTTTTCCAGCCTATGGCAGGTCCGTTTAGTAAAATGCCTCCATCTTCCTCTATCTCTCCACCATTCTATATAGATGGGAAAGTGATGTGCAATACAAGGAGCCTACCTAGTGGACCCCACTTAGCCTCTCCTATTCATTCTTGTCCTCACCGCTAAGTGGTGTACCCTGGGGTCTGAGCAGCCTGGTGGAGGTTGGGTAGAACCCCAGCGGAAGCCAGGTCAAGTGCAGACAAGTGACAGGAGGCTGGTCAGGGTCAAAACCAACAAGCTTGAAACAGGGCCTGGCCAATTGGCTCCCAGCTTGGTGGGCTGAGAGTGGGAGGGTTGGGGACGAAGAGCTGAGTCATTGTAGCCTCAGTGAGTGAAGGCTACCACCACAATAAGGTTTACCTGGGAACCTGTAGGTGCCAGCCCCAATTCATTCATTCGTGTAGGCCATGACAGGTGTTGCTCTAGACTGATCATGTAGTTCTCTTGAAGGTTGTCAGAGTGTAATTATGCTTTTATTGTTCATACTAATTTCCTTTTCACTTTACACCTAGCAATATTATGCCATAAGCTGTCTAGAATAACTGTGACTTTAAAGTTAGCAAATCAATCGATCAAAATTTCTTTAAATTCGATTACTTTTGACAGCATGAGTGGGCTACTGACACATTTAAGCCTAGTGTTTTACTGGTTCTATGTAAAGCAAGGAAGAAAAGCCAATATATTTATCAACTAGGTCTGGTAGTTTTGTGACTACACATAATTTGTTGGTTTCTCACACTATCTGACTGTACTAGATTGGGGAGAGGTGACATGACGTGTGGTTGAGGTTTAAATCTCTGCCAGATGGACTGAAGGCGGGAAGGGGAAAGTACTTTTCCTGTGCTTTCCCATACTCTATAAGCTAAATTAGGGCCATTAAATCATAATCCCGCCAAGCTTTGCGGATTATATTTAAATGATTTGATATGATTTACTTTTTCATATTTGTTAGTATTATTCTAACTTTTATATTTAATGACACAAGCAGACTAGTTAATATTAAAATATTGAAACATAATTTTATGTTTGCGTGCTTTAATGATTTGTTTGACTTAACTTAATTTTAATATTTTTGTAAATCTAATTTAATCCAATTGTATTAATTTTTTTAGATCTAACTTTCAGTAGCTAAATCGTGAAGAGAAGTAACCAGCCTTATATCTTACTAGGCTTAGCAATGCAATATTATAAGGTCTCTTCAAAATAGTGTTTAACGTAATTACGGTTGTACATAACACTGGGTAAGAGGCACTGCCGTACCCAAAAATGTATTTTGGGGGAGGTGGGTGTGTCTGCATGGTAGGAGCCTGAAGGTGAACAATATTAATAAGGAATTTAACTTTCCTTTTATGAACACACTGAAAAGTTAATTATTTTGGGGGAGTGGGGTTTGATGATTCAACCCCCCTCTCTCTCTGGATGGCCCTGGTCCCTGGTGAGTGGGGTACTTATACAAAGTCTACACGCAGCGTTCAGTCTCCGACAAAATTACATCACAAGAGGCTGGACACGTTCCAGGGTCAGTAGCTGAGACCCCAACTGACTGTTTATTTTTATTATTGAGATATAGATATTAATTTTAAAAACAAAAACAGTCTCATGTCAGGCAGTCTCTGCAGCCTGAATGAATGTTAGAATCCCAAATAGGTGCTCAGAGTATTCAACGTTGTACTTATTTTAGTTTTAAGTAGTTTTAGTAGTTAAGTCACTCATCCCCATTCTGAGTAACAGTGACGTAACAGACCTAACCCTGACTTACAAACAAGTGATACCACCAAGATATAGGCTACAAAGATTAGAGCACTATCACCATACAGAAGTGACTAGCCTCAGATCTCAATAGACTTAGCAATCCAAGAATATGGGAATCCTTTAAGTTTATTTGAAGAGAGTGGCATATTTGTTATTTTAGTAATTGCTATTGATATTTAGAATTTTAACAAATTTATATTTCACTAAATATCATGTGGGGCCATGACCCAACTTGGTTGAGACCCCGGGTGTCTTGTTTGAATTCCAAAATAAATGCATTGCAAATTAATAGATGTGTCCAAAATATTTTATTTTTTGTGGGTTTTGTAGGTTATAATAAAATATTACATGTTGGAGCTAAAGTAATAATTTAAATTGCAGTGCATTTAAAATACCTTTTGATCATTTTACCCCTATTCTGACTCGCTTATAATAAATTTATTCCAAAGAGTAAATTAATTCCTATACTAGATTTAAATTTGGCGCCATTCGGCTGGTTTGAAATTTTAGTACCCGAAACAACCACCGCTACTATTAGCGCTGAAAACTGTTTGAGCTCAATACATGGGAGATACCGATCTATACTATACTTTATCTATGATCAGTGCCGAACAGGTAGTAAGACGCGGTGCTAAATATTATCTTTGTTAGTTTCGACTTGTTAGAAAAGTTCTATCAGTACTTTCTTACTCTTTATCGTTCGATTCGCCGGTGTAACCTCACTTCCTGGCTGTTCGTTTCGCTGAAGTAACTGTACCCGTGGCAGATAGAACTGCTTTTCCTGCTCCACCTCTCGGTTAGGAGTGAGTGGAGTGGGTTAGGAATTGAAAAAGAATAAGAAGAAGTAAAAAAACCTACGCGCGCCATTTTTAAATCTAACAAGACTTAAATTTATTTATTTTTTAATATTTGGA
>JBCFYV010004929.1:0-18531 GCA_039000515.1 Timema cristinae
TGTTTTACGTTTTTTAAATAAAAATATAATATTTTTTTTTAAGCTGCCAAATTTTTATTTTTCCTCCTGACCTTGAAAATTTCCCCGGGGGTTTTGGGGAACTTCTAGAGGTCCCGGGAACAACATGATTGGCTACAAAAATGTCGGGTTTGGGAAATAGAAGGGGGGGCTTTGCTTACTTTAAATGAAATGTTTTATGCGATTTGGTTCAATATTTTTGAAAAAACCCTGTATATTAATATCTAGAAAAAAGCTTAAAACTTTGAAATTTCGTAAATATCGTATTAAAGGGGTAAGCTCAATTAATTTAAATTTTGTTGAAAAATCAACATTACAGGAATCGGTGGGACCTTTGCTAGGTGCGCTAATGCTATCCATTTAACTAATAGGATTGGCCGTTTTCAGAGTCTTTTTTCACTGATAATTTAATATTGGCTCAGTTTGTGATGGGGGGATATTATTGTTTTTTATTTAAAAATTTAAAAACTTGTATTAAATACTTAGATGAAAAGAGTCCCCCCAGGTTTTTCAGTGACACAAGTTGATCGCTCACAAAATGTTGGTCACCCATATGAAACGATTTTTTCCACCATCCTCACAGACTGACCCTTCAACTATGAGTGAAGAATGAGTGAAATTTTTTTGAACCCTAGATAGCTCAGTATTGAGATCGGTCCCCTAAGACAGATTCTGGTCAATTCCCGTGTTAGGTGTCATTTTTAAACTTTTTAAAAAAAATTTAAATGTGTATTATGGTTAGTAGAAGTTTTGAAAATACTATTACAAAAATTTAAAAACTTATCTAAAATATTTTATGTCAGTATTTTGTATCGGAAATATTTGTTTTGTTTTGGCCATAATGAGGGGTGCCGTTGCAAAACAAAAATTTGGGATTTAAAACCCCGGGGATTCGCTCCCTCAGAAGGTTATCGCATACACCTTTTTTCCCATAAACAGCGTGGTCTAGGGTTAGATTTTTAATAATGTATTTTATAATGTATTCTTATTTGATTAAAGATATACTCCCCAAAAATTTTTTATTTACCTAATCACAAAACCCAACCAGTAATTATTCCAAAAGTGGTTATTTTCACTCACTAAAACTAAACAAGTTTTCTATCGCTTCCATTTATTTAAAATGAAATTAAATACTGTAACGTACTTCAAAATTTTTTTTTTTCCATCAGATCTTGCTTTAAAAAAATATCTATAAAAAATTAAAAAAAATTTATATTTATAAAACATGATCTTGTATCATGAAGTTTCTCGAAAAAAAATTACACTGTTATTTGGGTTTAAAATATCGTCTACCATTGTTTTAATTTAAAAGACATTGTCGCCTGGTTTATTTGGGCGGAAAAAACCTGTTTTTTTAATAAAATCAATGTATCACTTTGGGGGTGTGTCAAAAACGATTTCTCTCGTTAGTCTTTTGTCGAAGAATGGAGATTGGGGGTTTCGTTTTACGTCGGTGCTTGAGGATGATTTTTAAAGGGTTTTTTCATTTCCTTCACCTAAATGAGGGAAACCCTCTAAATTAAAACTTTCCTGTTCCAAATATTTATTTTTTGGATATTAGCGTAAAACCTTAACGGTTGAAAGACGCAGTGCTAATTAAATAATTTTTAATTTGAATTTTTTTGGTCACATGGTAAATGTTCATGAACGTCGATACCATTTCGGGGAAAAACTAAAAAAAAATAACCACAGTGGTAACAATTAAAAAAAAGGCCCACAAAACGCCCTCATTTTGGGTAAAAATAATTGGAGATTTAATTGTCTTGTTTCTTGCCTTTTTAAAATTCCCTTATGTTTGTGTTACTTTAAAACCAAAAAAAAATTTTTAATTTTCTTTGTTTAAAAATTAAAGTAAAAATATTTCTACCTTAAAAAAGAGTTTTCTAAGTTCTTGTATAGCTTTTTTTTTATTTTTGGATAGAAACTTATGAATTTATCAGGACGGGTCTCACAAATTAGTCTAAATTTTATTGACGCTCTGTTTTTTTTAAAATTTTGTTGAAAATTACAACAAAGCTTTTGTTCCCAAGTAGTTTAAATGAGTGTCAAACCAAAAGTCAATACATCAAAAACAAAAACTAAATATCTAGCACAAACCCGTCAGAGGGAAAGTAACCCGGGGTTCCATGTTGATTATGGTATGTATAAAAAAACCCGGGAAAAGGTGTAGGGAAAATATATCCCGGCAAAATAAGTAAATTTTTCGTTATTACTTTAAAAAAATACTCGTATTTGATCAATCAGTTTTTTAAAAAAGTGAACGTTAATTACCTTAAATAAATAAAACTTTTTATTTATAGTTTAAAATGTTCAAAATATTGAATTAAAAGCTAAAATTGAATAGTCCAGAAATTTTTTTATTGGAGAGACAGACAAAGTCCCTTAAACATTATTTTTTGTTTTGGAAGTATAATGTTTTTTTTAAACAGTGTTTTTGCCCAAGTGCACGAAAAGCATTTAATTTACCATAGTTGATTAGTTAAAATCTCCTTGATTTTCCCCAATTACCTTTTAATATTTTGAAAGATAAGAGTAAATGACCCAAACACAAAACACTTTTTTTTAAAATATTACGTTGCAGTGCAATTTTTAATTGATATATACTTGCTTGAACACCCCACTTAAGGGTTTAAATGGTCAGGGCGTCTTCTCGTGTTAGACTGCCTGATAAGACGGAGATATAAGGTCGAATTCCAATTGGGTTATGAGGCTTTTTTTTTCCTAATTGGTTTCCATTTATTAACCAAAGGGGGGTTACTTTTTCAAAAATTCCTACCTTAGATTAATTATAATGAGTGAATTTTTGGTTTCTTACCTTTAATTCCGAGTAGTAGATTTTCGTTTTTTTCATTTGGTAGTTATAAATGTGTATTAAAATCCCCGTCATTTTATTTTACGGAAAAATTCTACAGTCATTAATAAGTTTAAAAATAAGTTTTTAAATCTTATCCCCTTTCTATTGGTTCTTTGCAAATGGGTTCATCCAAATTTTTGGGGTTTGAAAAATTCATTTTTTAATAATTTTTGATAATTTTTTTTTTTATGAACTATTTCCCGTATTACGGTTTAAAAAAACCTTAAAACCCCTTACTATAACTTCAATGTACTTTTTCCAAACCCCACCTTCGGGTAGAGTACAAGTCTCTTTATCCCCTTAAGCCAAATCCATTTCACACATTCTAAATTTTGCTTTTCCCCCTCGTTTTTCTTTGTTTTTTGTTGTTCTTTTTCCTGTAATTTTAAACTTTTTTTAAAAGTTGAGCTAAAAATCTTTTGGAAAACATATTCGGGGATTTTTCTTATGTTTAACTCCTTACATGATTTTTTTTCCCGGTCCTTTTAAATGTCTTCTTCAGTGTATGTTATTAATCATGCGTCGGTTGGAAGTAAAGCAACTTACATTTTTTTAAAATTTTTGTGACTTACAAAGTAATGTGTCGATGTGTTAATGGAAATTCCTTAACTGGGAATTGTAGCTAAAGAAACCGTTGTAGATTAGAAAATATTAATTGTTTTAGAAAAATTTTTCTTACTAAAATACTTCCGCCGAGATTTGAAAATAAACATTTTTAAAAACATTCCAAGATTTTTTTTCCCTTTTTAAAAAAAACGGCAATTTTTTTTTCACATCCGTGATTGGGTGAAAGAAAAATAGATTTTTACTCTTTTCATTTTGGGCTAAAAACACCCTAAAGAATTATTTTCCTCTCGCCCTTCCCAAACCCTTTTTTTTGATGTCAATTTACGTTTTCAGAAATAAAAACTTAGAATCGTCTGTTTTGTTAAAAAAATTTTATTCCAATTTTTGCCCACATGAAAAAAAATCAGATTTTGTTGTTTTGTTTTGGGAAAAAAATTTCTTGATTCTCGTAAATTCTAGTTTCACGAAGAGTCCTGGGTTTGATAACGAATTTTGGGGATCGTTTTAGTTATTCCATATTCTTTATTTCTTGTGTTTTTTTTATACCCACCAATTAAAAATTGAACCAAAAAAGAAACTCCCCAATAAAAAATATATGTAGAAATTATGATCTAAAGTACATTTTGTGCCCACAATACGATGCTAACGAAATTTCCATTGATGAATCGTAATATTTTAAGTACCAAGTTCAACTATATTGGCCCGTTAATTACTCCTTATGTGGGTCATTAGGAAAAGAAAATAAAAAGGTGTAGTGTCATGAAAAATAATTTTGTTCAACAATAAATAAATTATTAAAAAAAGAAATAATTAGGTTTAAAAATATGTTTCCCAGATTATAAGTTTGAAAACTGTGGCTAGTATAAGGGTTGTGAAATTTTTTTTGTTTGTGTAGCTACGGGCTGTGCAGGAAGGCTACGGGCGGGTTTTTTTTCAAAAGGAGAAAACAATTAAGTAGTTATTTAACAAAAGTTATGAATTGTTATAATATGATTTAATCATTTTTCTTGATGGTTTTTTGGATAATCCCCTCAAACATTTTGATAATGAAAAAAAAGAAAGGTTGTATATAACAATGGTGATGGGCTAATAAAAGGTGTCAACAAAATATCACATTTGGGTTCTTTCCTTTCGGTACTCCCAGGCATAAAATAGTAAAACAATTTAGTTGCAATTACACAAAGGCAACACAAAAAAAAAAGGGGGCCCAAAAAATCCAGGCCCAAAGATAAGTATTTTTGCTGGACCCCACATGACTCAAGTGCGTTCCAGGGGTTTGCTCACCAAGCAAATATGCGTGGGTGTACTTGACCAACTAAAATATGATTTCCTTAAACCCCAACTTGATTGGAAAAAAGCGCAGCTTTGGTTTGTAGACCCAAATTTTTAAACAGATGCACGGTGCCTGGCGTCAGAAAAACAATGCAAAAATAAAAAAAACATTAGTAAGTCTTTGACTAAGAATTACTGCTTTCCCAACCAAAGGCTCGTAACATAAAGTCGGTTCTGGATCGGGGAAAAATGTGTTGGATGATAAGCTAATTAAATAAAGGGACTTGCCCTTCAGACTGCGGACACAATAATTAACCCAATTAAAAAATTTTTCCCACTTGAAGTCAACAAGACTAAAAATGGATTAACGTCCAACGACATGAATTAAACTAAAAAAGGAAAAAAGTCGGCTTCGACTAAGAAAAGAACATATAAAAATGTTTAAGTAGATTATCTGTTTTTTGAACAAAACTGACTAAGTCATAAGGACTAGAGATGTAAAAAGGTATTAAGTAATTGAAATATGTCCCCCTGGCCGGGTGGGGGTGGACCTGACGGGAACCTTGGGGCATGTTTTCTTCGTTAGGACGGTGTAGAAGATCCCCTTCGACGTGGTTAGTAGTAGAATGGGTATAATGTGTGAGAAACGGTTATTATCTACAATCTGAATTTAACGGAACAAAAAAATAAAAGGGTGATAAAAAGGAATATAGAAAAAAGAGAGAGCGGACGAAGGCGTGGTGAAAGGAAAATTTTAACCCGGGAAGGTCGTTTCGGGGAAAAGGGGGAAAAAAAAAATGGTTCTTGGACTGCCGCTAGTTTCTCGACGGGCATAGGTCAAATCATTTTATACGTTTGCTTGACGTTGTTGTTATGGGAAAACGTGTGATTGGTTGGCAGCCCCTCATTAAAAAATTTCGTTTTCTGCATGTGGGGAACGAAACCCAAATATTTTGAAATGGTGAGTAATACCAAAACATTTTTTTTAAAAAATATCTGGGTTTTATTTTTATTCTTTAGGCTCAGTTTGTTTTTATAATAAAATTTTTGTTAGAGTCCTTTACTATATTTTTTTGTAGGAGATGGCTAGTGTATGTAAAATTTTTCCAATTCATCAATGGCAAAGGGTTGATTTAAATTTTTTATTCATAAATTGTAATGTTAAACCTCTTCTTTGATATTGCTAAAGTATTTTTTTCAAAAGGCAATTTTTTGAACAACGTGTTTTAAATTTAGGGTGATCTAATTGTATTGATGTATCTGTGGCAAAAACAGTTGGGTAGATTCTTTTAAAAAAATGTCTTTCGTAAATTATCAAATATTGATATTTAATTGTAGTTTAATTTGTCTGAATGACATGTACCTTAAAAACTATCAAACAAAGATGACATTTGGTTTGCATATTATATTTCAAAAAAAAGCGTCAAACTATACGAGCCCCCAATTCATATTTTAATTATTCAGGAATTTTCTTATATTTTTGTTAACATGTAAGTAATTGAAACCCTATTTCTGTATCAACTGTTTTAACTCACTGACATTTTTTTGACTTTAAAAAATAACCAAAAAGGCAAATAAATTTAAAAGGGCCCCTTTTTTCCTGTTTAATGCAAGTCTAAAAACCTATTTTTGTTTTTGGGGGTTTTTTAGGGTGAAAGGCTTGGGAGGCCCCCAAAACCCCCTTTTAAAGTATCCTTCCCCCCCAAAAAGGACAAAAGGATCAAAGGGAAAAAAGTTAAAAGGGGCTAATACCAGCGGTCTTGCGGAAAAAAAACGTTTTAAAAAAATCTTTTTTTCAAAAAAAGTGAAATTGTTTTGGGAAAAATTTTTCAACATTTTTTTTAAAAAAATTAACGATGTTTTTTAAATGTTTTTTTTCTTATTTTTTTTTTTATGAAAAAAGCAGGTTTTTAAATTAAAATAGTGTAAAATTTTGAAATTTTTTTTTTTTTAAAAAATTTTAAAAAAGTTAAAAAAAACACTGTCCCCCAATATTGAACCCCAAAAATTTAAGAATAAAGACCACAAAAAATCACAATGATTATTTTTTCAAAGCTAGATAGTCAAGTAAAAAAAAATAAAAATTTTTTTAAATTTGTATTTTGCAAAAAAATTTTTTTTAAAAAAATAAACTTTTAAAAATTTTTAAAATTAAATTTAAAAACATACTTTTTTTTTTTATTATGTTTATGATTTTAAAACCCCTGTATCATATTTATTTTTTAAAAATATTTTCACCCTTTTTTTAAAAAGGAGGGGGGGGGGGGGGGGGGGGGGGGAAAGGGAAAAAATTTTTTTAAATATAGAGCAGGCAGGCTTTTGTTTTAGTATGAAATTTTATTCAGTTTCAACATTTTTCTTTTTGTTGTTTCTTAAAAAAATTTTTAAAAACAACCCCCAAAATTTGGAAATGTAATTTTTACCCCAAATTTTTAAAATTTCTACAGAAAAAGTAAAATACAATTTATTTTAGATGTGCAAAAAGTAAAAACCTAAAAGACCAAACTCCCCCTTTTTAAATTTTAAACACAGTTTCGGATAGAAAGATTGGAGATAGTTTTATTTTTAAAAATAAAATTTTGGCTCTTTAAATTTTATTTTAAAAGTGAGTTTTTTCCCAAACCACCCCAATTCCCCCCCCCCAAGTTTGATGGCGTTGATTCCCTGTACTATAATTTTATTTTTTTTGTTATTTTAAATTTTTGTATTGTTTTTTGTAGTCCAACCTCATTTTTAGTCGGGGTTTGCCTGTTAAAGGGGCTAAGGGGTTTTCCCGGGATGTTTTTCCCATGGCCGAAAAAAAAAATAATTGGTAAAATTTTGATTTCCTCTTCCTGTGATGAATTTTAAAGAACTTATGGCCCAGGGGTGGGTGTTGTGTTTATTCCCAAAATTTTTAAATTAGTTTGTAAGTTTGTTGATATAAAATTCTGCCCGGAAAGGCCCCCCTTCCCCCAAAAAACCCAAATAAAACCCAAAAAGCTACTTTTTGTACTTTTTAAATTCACCAACCCAATTTAATAGGGTTTTCCTCTTATTTTAATCAGAAGTGTTTCATAACAAATTTGGGGAAAATAATAAAATTTAATTTTTTTGGGGGGTTTTGGGGGAAAAAGATTTAGGACATTTAAAGAAGTCAAAAATTGGTGTAGGGGGAAAAAAGGGGAAAATTAAATAAAGAAAATTTTTAAATGAAAAAAAAAAAGGGTAGTTTGGGGGAAAAATAAATTACCCCAAAAAGTATAAAATCCCAAAAAATTATAAATTTTTGGGCCCCTTTTCTAAAACTAAAAAGGGTTTTTATGTTTAAATTTTAAACGAAAACATATGTTTACCCCTTTTGGGCCGGGTTTTTTATGGCTTTTACTCCCGAAACCCCCTTACCCTAATTTTTTAAAAAAGCTTAGCTCTTGATTTTCCCCCGAATACGCCCCTGATTTTTTGATATTTCAATTTTTTGGGGTTTTTTCTCACCGGGAAGGGAAAAGTTTCAGGGTTTTTTTTGGAACTTTTAAACGTGCGTCCCTCCTCACCCGGGAAGGGGTTTTCTCCGTGCTGGGAACTCCTGTGCGCTCAGTCCCCACGGAAGGATTGTTTTCCCGGGGGTTTTGGGAAAAATCCAAAACTGGCTCAGTCCCTACAGGGGGTTTTTTTCTCAAGTCCAAAGGGGAAATTTTAATTTGGGGAATGGCCCCAAAGGGGGTTTTTTTTCCCCCAAAAACCCCCGGGGGTTTAAAAAAATGCGGGTTTAAAAAAATTCCCGTTTTGGAAACCCCAAGGAAATTTTTTTCCCAGGGGCGGAAGGGGGAAAAAAAGGGGGTTTTATTTTTGTTGGGTGGTTTTGGGGGGGAAAAAAAATTTTTTTTTAAAAAATTTTTTTAAATTTTCCCATTTCCCTTTCCCCCTAAAATTTGATTTACTTTTGGGGAGTTTATAATCAATGCTTAAAAAGAAAAAATTAAAAAAAAAAAAAAATTTTGGAAAATGGTTAAAAAAATTGGAAAGCCCCAATTAAAAAAAAGGCCACCCTTTTTTTTCAATAATTTTGTTGAAAATGCTGTGCCAAAAAAAGGGTTGTGTTTTAATATGTTAATTAAAAAAAGCTGAATTCTTAAAGGGTTCAAAGATTTTTATAAAAAATTTTTTCCCCAAAATTGCAATATTTTTAAATTAAAACCCCCCAAAATTTTTTTCCCTTTTACAGAAAAAAAAACCCAAAAAAATTTTTTTAAAAATCAGAAATTTTAAGTTTGGGCAAAAATGAATTTTTTGGGTTTAAAAAAAAAATGTTTTTGCAAAATTTTGGGGGAAAAAAATGCCGGTTTTTCCCGGACAAAAAATTTCTCAAAAATTTTTTAAAAAAAAAAAAAAACATTTACTAAAAAAATGTTGGTCATAGAAAAGAAAAAAAATACATTGTTTTTAAAAAAAATAGTTTTAAAAAACCCCATATTGTAACAAAAAACCAAAACCCTTCCCTTTTCCCCAGAACCCCTTTTTTTAAAATATATTTTTAAATACCCCTTTGGAAATTTTTTGGGGTTTTCAAATACGGGTATGGTATTAAATAAACCCCGGGTGAAACATACACTTTTTAAATTTGTCACCAATTAAGCAAAGTTTTTTTCCCCCCTTGGGGATCCCACAAACCCCTCCCTACAAAAGTTTTCCCTGGTTGAAAAACAGTGCTGGAAATCTCTTTGCCCGGGGTTTGGGGAAACCTCCTTTCGTTTTTTTCTTTTTCCCCCTTTCCCACTTTAAAAAATTTTTTCCCCCCCCCCCCTTAGGCCGAATTGCCCCGGGGGGAAATAGAAAAATCGGGGGGGGGAAGGTGGGGGCGAGTACGGGGGAAATGTTCCAACAGGTGATCCCCGAAAAATTTTGCAAAGGAACGCTTTCACAGAAAAGGGCCAGAATGGGCTGGTGCATTGTCTTGGTGGGGATCCAGGCCTTGGTCTTCCACAAATCGGGTTTTCGTTTTCCCTCAAAAAGCCACGCAGGGCCCAAATCAGAACCTCGATGTAAAAATGTTAAAATTGACCCCCTGACCCTGGGGTACTCATAAACCCTTTAAAAATTTTCCAAAAAAAATTTTGAAAAAGACAATCATCATGAAATGAATTTGGATTTGTTCACCCTGGCTTTTTTTGCCTTGGCAAAGTTTGGGGCTTTTCCAATGCATGGATTCCCTTCTTTTTTTTCGGGATCGAAAGAAAAAAAACCACGATTCATCAAAAGAAATCCCCTTTTCTAACAAATCTGGATGAGTGGTGATGTTGTTTAGGATTTTTAGTACAAATGTTCTGTCTTGATTCCTTTTCCGGTAGTTAGGATTTCGGAAACCATTTTTGCGAAAACCCTTAAAGCATGTTAAATGATTCATGCAAAATCTGCCCAAAACATTTTTTTTTGTCGATTTTTTTGTCTTTTCCCGCAAGCCCTCGAAATGATCAGGCGACCCATTATCATGGATTAAAATTTTCACAATTTTTTTCAATGTTTTTATCCATTTTTAACCCTTGAAAGGGCCTCCTGGGCGCCGATCGTCTTCAAAAACGTTTCACGCCTTCTTTAAACCGTTTTTAAAACCCCTCCCAAAAAAACCCGGGTAAAAATTCATTTCCCAAAAGACTTCTTTCCCAAAATTGCATAAGCTCCTGTGGTAGTTTTCCCCCCCCGTTTAACAAGAAACCTTTTGGGTTTAACCCCCTTTGCTCAGTCTGACCACTTGGCAATTTTTTCCCACCGCCACTAGTGCGTAGACTAATTCAATCAACTCTACAGTCAAACTGAGAGACCTGCTGGCTTGTCGAGCGAGCTCAGGGTGGGGGAAAAGGGCCCCTCAACAAGTCATGTTTCCAAAAAATGTCGTGGCACGCTCGCAGTTTGCTGGAAAAACAGCCTCCGTCTGGTTATTTAAAAAAGCCATAAAACCCCGTATGTTATATTTAAAAATGATTTTATTTTTTTAGTCCCTTTCAATTAATTCAATAAAAAATTATTTTTTTAACTCTAATGTTGCGTAGATATTATCCACCTTGTTTATATTTGTTTTTTTAACATCCCTCCAATCAGTTTATCCCGTAAAATTTGTCGCAGCATTTTTTTGTAATATTAAAAAATATCTGAATGTAAAATTTTTAAACAAAATCTTTAAATCTAAAATTTTCCAAAAATATTTTTTTAAAACCAACATTAAAATTTAGGGTTGAATATTTATTCCCCAAAAAAATCCTATTTTAAAAAACCCGTTTTAAATAACCCCCCATCCAGGGGTCAACACTCGGTAAAATGGGCTCGGCTCTAGGCCCAAAAATACCCGACAAGCCCGACAGAATCGAGAAATCCTCTTTTTTTTTTCCCAAAAACCTATAAAAAAGAAATTATTCCCTATTAATCCCCGATGCAAAAAAGAGTAAGATTAAGTTTTATCCCCTTTATGTTTATGAAAAAAAAAATTTTTTAAAAACCCCCCAGATTTGTTTTTTTTTGAAACCTAATCTAAAGGGCAAAAAATAATAAAAAATTTTTCCCCCCTGCCCAATGAAAAAAAAACGTTTTCCCCAAAACCAACCTTTTGGGTTTTTTTAAAAAACATTAGAAAAAACAAAAACCCCCTTTTTTAAATTGATTAAACTTTAAAATTTTTAAAACACGGGTTTGCTGGGTTTTTCCCCCCCAATAAAAAAATTTTGTTATAAAAAAAATTTTTTTAAAAAAAATTTAAAAAAAAAAAAAATTAAAAGGCCCTTTTAATAACCCATCCCCCAAAATTTTAAAAAAATATCGTTTTTTCCGGGGTTTTTTAAATTTTTCCCGGCTTAAAAAAATGAAAGTTTCGGGTAAAAAAAAAAAATTTTTTTTGGGAAATTGGGGGGTTTTAAAAGGGGTTTAAATTTTTTTTTTAATTTTTAGATATTTTTAAAAAAAAAAAAGAGCTTTTTTAAATAAAATTTTTTGGGGTTTTTGTTTTTTTGGCGGGGAAGGGACATAAAAAAATGGGAAATTATAAAAAAAGGTTTCCCCTAAAATAAAAAAAATTTTTGGGGCTCACAAAATTTTAAATTTTTTTAAAATTTAATTTCCCAAAAAAGGGGAAAAAAAATTTTTTTAAAATAAAAAAATTAAAAAAAACAAAAAAAAATTTTTTCTAAAACCCCCTTATTAAAATATTTTAAAAAAAATCTTTTCCCCGGCAACAAATACTAATCATTTTGATTTTAAAAAAACAAAAAAATGTGATTAATGAAGCAAAGGGTTTAAAAAGATTAAAAAAAGGGCCAATTTTACCGCGATCTGAAATTTTAATTTTAAATATAATATTTAAATATATTAATAACAAAAATATTTAAAATAATATATTACCCACGAAAATTTTGGGGAGCCCCACAAAACAGTTTTAAAATTTTTAAAAAGTTTAAAAAAGGGAAAATTTAATCACCCAAGTTTTTGGCCATCTTTAAAGGTTTTCCCATTTTTAAAAACAAGTAATTTCTGTGGGAATATTAAAACAGGGTTCCCTATTTTTTAATTTTTTGATATTTTACAATAAATTGAGAAAGGGGGTTTCCTTAAACTACTTTCCCCGGGAAAGCCCCTCAATTAAAAATTTTGGGCCCATCATTAAACAAAAAGGAGTACAACTGTTTATTTTGGTTTTTTCATTTTAAAGGATAGATTTATGTAGAGCTTTTGGTGTTCCAACCACCATTAGTAGAAACAAATTTTAAACCCTTTTAAAATAAAAAAATTTATTTTAAAATATATGATAGCGTTTTAAATTCTGCCAAATAAACCCGTACACGGGTTTTTATCCTGAAATTTCCCACCGTTCTTTTTTAAAAAACGAAGGGGATTCTAAGATAACGATGAAGTTGAGTGATGCAGGGAAAAATTTTTGGAAAGCGAAAGCAACCCTTTTTGGAAGAGAAGGCAGTTCGGCGGTTCAAATCGGGAGGAAAAAAAAACACAAACTTTTAAAATATTTAATGATTTTCGAGAAATTTTTTGGGAAAACCCTTTTCTTGATCCAAATTTAATTTAAACCAACCCTCACTTTCAAAATTTTAAAAAAAAAAACATTCAAACCAAACAATAAAATTAAATCAAGAAAAAAAAAAATAAACCAAAAATAAAAATTCCCCAGTTAAAAAAAATTTTAAATTTTCCCAAAAAAAAATTTGGGTTTGGGTTTGGGGTTGATCGACTGTTTGAGTGATTTACTCTCGTTCTAAAATATCAGATAACATGCTTTTAAACATTTAAATTTAAAAAATTTTGTTTTTAGATTTTTTCTTACCTGTAACCTCAAGTTCACTTTATTTCTCAGCCCTTAAGGGAACTGGGAAATTTCCTTTTCAATAGCTAAATATATGCTTCAAAAAAGTTACAAAAGGAGTTCACAATTTTTTTTATATGACCTTTGGAAAATACAAAAAACACTCCTTTTAAATATAAAAAATTTTTCCCCCGTAAAAGCTTATGTTAAACGATAAAATTTAAAAGTAAAATACCCCCCTCATCAAAATTTTATTCAAAAAAAATTTAATGATATCAATATCAAAGAAAAATTTCATGGGCAAAAAACTTTAAGGGACACAGTTGGATATGTTAGGGGTGCTAGAAATGAAACCGTTTTACAACCCAATTGAAAAATTTTAAAAAAAAAAAGACAAATTTTGGGAAAAACCCAAGTCGAATATTTACAAAAACCCACTTCACCCCCAATTCTTTTATTGTAAAACAAAGTGAGGGTAGGGAAATTGGGAAGGAATGGGAAAAGGGGATTAAGGAATTTCTTTGAATCCACCCCCACCCCTTGATAATCCAAGCCCAAAAATAAATGATCCAACCCCTAAATCCCCCAAATTATGTATTTCCTAGACCTACCCAAAACCTGGACTTTTTCCCTCAATAACCAAACCATCCTCAACCAAATAAAGCTCCTAACTAACATGCCGGAATTTGCACCCTTTTAAAATAACTTCAACAGCGGGCCCAGGATAATGGGAAAAAATAAAACTAATTTAAAAAAAGTAAGACAAGATTTATATAAAACCAGTGAAAATGTTTAAATTAATTTTTTGGGGGGGAGATTTTATTTTTTGGACTAGAGAAATTGAGTCACATACTAAAGCAGTTATGAAATATTGTGAATGTATTTTATATATTTTATTATATTTTGAATTTTAAAATGGGCGAATGGGGGAGGGTTGGCTTTTTTTAATGATAAAGGGGTGTATTGTGAGCCTTATTCCAAAAAAAAATAATAAAGCCAAAATAAAAAGGGGTTATTGTTTTTGACAACAGTGTACAGCTTTTTTAGAGGTCAAGACCCTTTAGTGTAGTGAAAATTTAAACTTTAAATTCTACAGCAGTGTGGTAATGGGGGAAAAATAGTATTAAAATTTTGTACTTTAAAAAATTTAATCTTCAAATATAAGATTATTTTTTCCCCCCGTTTTTTTAGCTTTTATATAATACCCACTAAGAACATTTATTTTTTAAGTTTGATAAAGGGTTGAATTTAGGGGAAGTGTACCCTCATTAACATTAAAAAAATTTTTAATCCGCTCAAATTCTTCTAGCCTTTGATACTTGAGAAAATAAAAATCTCAAAAAAAAATTGATTCAAGAAAATTTATATAAACTGATTTCGGGGAACAATTTTTTTTGCCCAAATTTGGGAAAAAAAAATTTCGAAGACTTGTGTAGCTAGGAGGAAAAATGATAAAAAGGACCCAATTTATATTATTTTTAATTAATTTATATGAAAAATGTTACTTTGTTTATGTTGTTAAAAACAAAGAAAAAACAAAAAATCATCTGTAAATTTTCACCAAAACTTTACCAAATAGTTTTTAAAATTAAAAAATTAATATATTTTAAACCCCAAATTAAAAATGTACACATTTTTTAAAAATTGGGAAAGGGGGTTAAAGATTTGGATTTGAGGGAAATTTTATAATTTAACATATTGTAGTAATAAAATTTAAAATACTTTGTTAAATTTTTTTCATCTATAAAACTTTTCCAGTGTTTTGTTTTCACCAGCTTCAGGTCTGAGGGAAAAACCAAAGTATTGGAAAAAATTGTTTTTGAGGTTATTAAAATTGTTTTGTTTAAAAAATTTTTTTAAAAATTTTGAAATGGAAATTTTTAAAAAAAAATTTGGGAAATATATAAATAAATATTAAAAAAATAAACATTAAATTAACAAGTTTATAAAACCTCCGATGACGGTTTTTTGTTTTAAAAATCCAAGGTGGGGGGTTTTTAAAAAATTTTTATTTTATTATAACTATGGGAAAATTTTTGTGGGTTTTGTTTAAAAATTTAATTTGGGAAGTAACCCAAAAGAGTAAAAAAAAAAAAATTGAAAAGAAGGGAAATTTTTGTTTTCCCGTATAGTAAAAAGAGTTTAATTTATTTATGATTTAAAAAAAGATAGATTTAAATTTTTTTTATTTTATCAAAGGGGGGGAATTGAATTAAAATTAGGGATATTAAAACTACGGTAATTTTAAACTTTTGATTGTGGGCCAAAAAGGCTTGTTTGTTGGGGAAAGAGGATTACTTTTTAGTTTTTAAAGTGTGGAGGTAATTTTTTAAAAATTTTTTTTAAGCGATTTATTTCCAAAAATTTTGTTTTTTCTCATTTATAATTTTGTTTTTTGTTCAGAATGGCCCCTTTAATGTGTTTGGTTTTCCGCATTGCCCATCATCCAATCTAAATCTAAAAAAACAAAAATGTTTTTATACAAATTTTATGTTGAATTTAAGTCGTATACTTGAACTGACCGAAAGAAATCTTTTAAATTCACATGCTGAAAGTGTTATTTTATTTTAAATACAATAGATGCAAATCCATTTACAACAAACATCTAAAAGTTTCCGGGGATCAATTAACACAAATTTTTTTAAATGGGGAAAAAATTTTACAAATTTCCCCTTAAAAATGTCTCAATATGACATTTTTGGAAAAACCCAACATTTAAAACCCGTATTTCTTTACCACAAAAACTTTTAATAGAACAACAAAAAACAAGGGGTTTTTTAACTTTTAAACATTTGAAAAAATACCTACTACCTGCTTGCTCACCCCCAACTGTCCTGCTTTATTAGCATTTAAAACAAGTTTTTTATACAAATTTTTTTTTAAAAAAATTCAAAGGGTTTTTTATTTAAGGGTTTTAATCAAAAACTCCCCTATTAAAGGGATTCGAAAATATTCTAAATTTCTATAATTTGGAATATTTAATTATTTTTATTTTATTCTAAAAATTTAAAAATGTATAAAAAAAATGTAACCCAAAAGCCCAAAATTTTAAGTATAGTTATTTCGGCCACCGGGTTTTTGGGGCCCCTTTGTTCGAGGAAGATGTTTTGTAATGAGTAATTTTTACTCTTGAAAAAACATTAAAAGGAAAAGATTGGGGATAGAGTGCGCTTTTATCTTTGTTAGTTTCGAAAAGGTACCCCGGGAAATTTTGTATAATATAGGGTAATTAAGAATGGTGACAGGTACAAATTTTCGGGAAAAACACTCCCAAAAACAAAACCCTCCGGAATTTTTGAGCTTAAAAACGGGGCCCCTCACAAAAACCCAAATTAAAAAGAACTTTAAAGTTATTCGCATGACCAACCCATCTGCGATAAAAAAAAACACTCTATTTTAAGGAATTTTAAAATTTAAAAAAAAGATAAATTTAAAAAACCCTTTTTAATGTTGAGCGAAGATTCGAAAATTAAAAAAAAATGTTTAAATTTTATTTTTTTTTACCCAAATCATACAAATCTAGGGATAATGACCAAAAAATTTTTTTGGGTTTTATTTAAAAGTTGCGTACTTACTGACTATATTTTATAAAAAAAGTATTTTTTAAAAAAAAATTATTTTTAAAGTGTTTTTATTTAAAGTTTAAAAAAAATCTAAACATCTGATTTAAAAACTCCAACAGTAAAAATTTTTCTTACAAACGACCGAAAATGCACGCAAATTTTTTTTTCCAAAGGAAATGAAAAAAGACAAACCCTAACAAAATGGGGGTAATTTTTTGCCTTTGCTTGTAATAAGATTTTTTGCTTAAAAAAATTTAAAATTGTCAATAGAGCCCCACCGGGGATCTTTATTCCCTTCCTTTTTGTGCTTGATAATTTTCCGGTTGGGTTTAAAGAACTGTTGAGCTTCGTGAAATTCATGTTTGGGCAGAAAAATGCGAGGTTGGGGGAAAAAAAAGTAGGCCCGTTCTTACCTTTTTATAATCCTAAATTACATCGATTTTTTCAATACATCTGAGAAAAAATTTTTATTTAATATTTACAGACAAATGGAAAATCGTAAAATTTTGTTTCTGTCCGTATTGAAGGGATCACAGTTGAATTAATTTAAATTAGATTAAAAACATACATGACAAGAATCAAGGTTGGGACAAATTTTGCTTAAATAACCCAAAAGCTTTCCCTTTTTTCCAACCCCCGATTCTACGTGTTCCCAAATTTTTTTTCACTGATATTTTTTTTTCCGAGTCCAAATTTTTGATGGGGGTGGATATTCATTTGAATTTTTACGTTTAAATTTTAAAAATTTTTATTCCCTACTTAGTGAACAACATTAAAAAGTAATAGAGGGATCGGTTTCCCTTTGCCAAAAATCTTGAGCTCAAAAATTCCCCTAATTAAAGGGGTCTTTTTTAAATAATTAAAATTTGGTTTTAAAAGTTTTTAAAAAGGTTTTAAAGCTTAAATTTTTAAAAAACTATTACTAAAAAAATTTTAAAATTTTTTAAAAAATTTTTATGTCAGTATTTTTCATTTTGGAATTTTTTATATTTTTTCATACATAATGAATTTGGCTGCCGCCTTTTCAACTCATTGGGGCTGCTACCATTGGGATTTTTTAAAGGGCCCGGGAACTCAGGAAAACTAAAAAAAACATTTTTTTACTATTTAACCCCCATATTAAATTTCAATGAAGTGAAAAAAACTGTGCCCTTTCATAATATCTTAAATATAAAAATTTCTGTTGAATTATATTTTTAAAACACTGACTTTTACTCATGAAATTTTTTCGGGAAAAACAAATTTAAATACATGTAATACGATATAATATTGTCTAAAAATTTTTCGTTAAATTTTGTGGGAAAAATCCGGACGTCGATATTCCTTTTCAACAAAAAAACATGAAATTTTTATTTTTTAAAAAATTTCACAGAGTGGTATCCCGAACCATGGCCGTCAAAAACGCACGGGCAACCTCTGTTTTGAAAAAAATTGGAGAATTTTTTTTTTGTTAGATTTTTGGCCCTTTTTATTTTTCCCTTTGGAAATTTTTGATATTTGGATCAAAAAAAAAATTTTAAATTCCCTTTAAATTTTAAACGTAGAAGTTACTAAATAAGAAAGGTGGGTTTTTGGGTTTGTCCTTCCAAATAAAAAAAGGTTTTTAAAATGGTAAAATTTAAGGTACCGGCGATAAATTGCGGCCAGGGGGAAAAAGGGACGGGGAAGTCTTCGGGACGGTTACCCCCGATTTACTGGGGGGGGGGGGATTACAAAAAACCAGGACTAAATGAGTATCCTAGATTCTTTTCCCCCCAAAACCAAAAAATAATGAAAAAACTCTAAATTTGGGCTGGATCATGGTCGCAAGTGCTGGACCGACAAGGCCCCGTTTTTTTTTTAGATTTTTTTCCTTTTTTTACTTACTTAATTTTTTTTAAAAACCCGATTATAAATGTTTTTAAATTTTTTTTTGGCCACCCCAAAATCAGGAAAAAATATTTTTTAAATTTGGGTTTTTTGTCCAATATCCTTATGGA
>JBCFYV010004930.1:0-18205 GCA_039000515.1 Timema cristinae
TATACACTATTTATACTGTGTAGAGAACCTTGTTATTGTTTCGACTATAGAAACTATTTATACTGTGTAAAGAACCTTGTTATTGTTTCGACTATATACACTATTTATACTGTGTAGAAAACCTTGTTATTGTTTCGACTATAGAAACTATTTATACTGTGTAAAGAACCTTGTTATTGTTTCGACTATATACACTATTTATACTGTGTAGAGAGCCGTGTTATTGTTTCGACTATAGACACTATTTATACTGTGTAGAGAACCTTGTTATTGTTTCGACTATAGACACTATTTATACTGTGTAAAGAACCTTGTTATTGTTTCGACTATAGACACTATTTATACTTTGTAGAGAACCTTATTATTGTTTAGACTATAGACACTATTTATACTGTGTAAAAACCTTGTTATTGTTTCGACTATAGACACTATTTATACTGTGTAGAGAACCTTGTTATTGTTTCGACTATAGACACTATTTATACTATGTAGAGAACCTTGTTATTGTTTCGAATATATACACTATTTATACTGTGTAAAGAACCTTGTTATTGTTTCGACTATATACACTATTTATACTGTGTAGAGAACCTTGTTATTGTTTCGACTATAGACACTATTTATACTGTGTAGAGAACCTTGTTATTGTTTCGACTATATACACTATTTATACTGTGTAGAGAGCCGTGTTATTGTTTCGACTATAGACACTATTTATACTGTGTAGATAACCTTGTTATAATTTCGACTATAGAAACTATTTATACTGTGTAGAGAACCTTGTTATTGTTTCGACTATAGACACTATTTATACTGTGTAGAGAACCTTGTTATTGTTTCGACTATATACACTATTTAAACATTTTTCGTCAAGCGTTGGTTACATAATTTGTGTTTTAAAACCCATAAAAGTATCCACTATTGGAAAGTAGACCAATTTTGGTTTTTGCTATTAATTCTCTGTGATAAAACTAGAATGAAATCTAGTTAATGAAGAAGGGAAACCATTCTAGATTTGTCACAAACCCAACATTTGAAAATCTGTTAGATGCTAACACTAGGGATTGATAGTACAATGGTTGTTGGCCAACTTTTTGTACTACCTGGCAACTTATGTCACTTTAATCAATATGTTAAACTGATAATTTTCAAGTATGTCGTCACTCTTTAAATACTTAGTGATAAAACAAAACAATGTTCAATGCCAAATGAAATTTGTTTGTTATCTACTAACCAATTACTAGAAAGATCCAGTATATTGAACGATTATGATTTTTTTTAAATCGTCCTGAAATTTTTAATTATAATTTCAAGGTCTTACATTAAAACAATTAAAAACCATAGCAATTTAATCCCTGGAATGGCGTAGCTTTATAAAATTATGAAAATATTACCTATTACGAAAATGTAATAAGTTTAACTGAGCCAATCAGGTTTAATGGAATGCTCCAATCAATATCCATATTTAGTTAGGAGTACATTAAATGTACATATCCCCTTAAAACCTCGAGATGAATTTCTTTAATATTAATCATAATTGTAATAGTTTGTACATACGATAAGATAAAAACAGTCCTGTAATCATTTAGTTGTCAATGATTAAACTAATTTTACCATATGCTTTCTTAAATATAATTTACTCTTAGGTCGTAATTTGTGTGTGTGATGAGTTTAGAGTTCACTATTTGTAAATCAATTTTTGTTCGTTGTTTGAATTGCTATCTATTGGTTGTGTGCTCTAACAATAATAGTTCTAAGTTTGTTGTTGCCTCTACTCTATAGCACAGGGTTGAGAAACATCTTTTTCAAAATAGACACAACTGTGGCGAATGAGAAGTGAAATTCGCCACATCATGTAAAAATTGAGAGATTAGGGTGCTCAAACGAGTATTTAAATCAACACACTGTTTGAATAGGAGCATTCAAAATACGTAAACTTTAACTATTCAGTTACAATTGGTTTGAACACAATTAAAACCGTCCAAATAGAAAATGTAAAACAATTTAATGTGAAATTTGGCAGTTCTTTTATTTGGCAAGTTGCAGGAAAATTGGTGTAATGTCTGAACTCAATGCATATCTTAATTCCGCCTCCAGATTGATATAAACAATTTGAGATCTGTGTTTATACTTGATGACTCTCATCGTAGAGAACGTCGATTCATACAACCACGATGATCCAAACATGGAAAATAATTTTGAAATGCCCGATTTCAAAGTTGGGGGATTGTTGTCAGTTAGAATAGATTTCCACATATCCGTGACTGAAGAATTCAGATAAATTTTCAAGTGTTCCAGACTGTGAAGAGAAAGCAAATCATCTTCAAATCCACGCTTGTACAAAGAAATAAGGGTGAAGATAGCTTTGCTTGTATTTGTAATATCAAAGTGGAATAGATCACGCAATAATTCTAATACTAATTTGAAGGCATTGAAATCAGAGAAACGCGACTCAAATTTCTGGGTCAGGTTTTAATATAGTTTAAGTAGAATTCCCGCTTCACGTCAAGTAAAACACACTCCTAATTTTTTTTAAAAATATAGTTAGGTTCTCAAAATGGGTCAAATTGCCCCTCCGAATTTATATAAGAATGAAATACAGTTTTGACTTGAATGCTTGAATATTTTAACCTTTCCCTGCAGCTTCACGTTTGATTAATTCAAGTGAGCCATGATGTCACACAGAAAATGTAAATCACACTGCCAAGAAGAATTCTCAATCTCAGAAAATGTTTCTATCTAAAGTTTCTCAATAAGAAAATCCAGAATTTGAGGAAGCAAATAGGTAAAACATTTCAGAACCTTTCTTATGTTCAACCATCTCACATTTGCATAGTCAGTGAAATCTTCGAAATCACAGTCACCACATTCTTTCAATGTCTCAACAAACTGTCGATTGATGAGGGAACTTACACTTTGGATGTAATTTACAATTTTCACAACCATATCCATCATCGTTTTCAACGTGTCGGTTTCAAGCATCTGAGCACACAAATTCTCCTGATACAGAATACAATGGAAGGAGGACAATTTGTTTTAAACACCATTCTCACTCAAATGCTGCTTCAAACGAGAAACAAATCCTGACTTACTTTCAATCATTGCAGGTGCAATAATAATATAAGCTAGATAATAGAAGCTAGTTTTTCAGATCCAGAACACATTTTTTTGATACTTCAAAAAAGTTTTTAGTATATCAAATAGCAAGTATGGCCTCGGAATCCACAAATTTTAAGGTTTTCTTCACGAATTGTAAGATCGGGAAGCACAAACCATATCCAAAATATTAATTGCGTCGTATCTGTAAAATCGGTTGATCCGTCCAGTGCTAAGGAAAAACACAGTCATTTAATTGTTCAAGTAATTGCTAGTCTAAGTTTTTAGATAGTTCCAGCACTCGGCGAACAACTGTCCTGTGGATTATCTGCAAATTCTGCACTTTTTGGAGAATATCACTCTTCACCTTAGATTCGTAGTTTTCCATCAAAGTTTATATCACCGTGATAAAATCTTTCACTATCTCTGCATTGGAAAATTGTTTCTTTTTCCAAGCCAAAATTCAGGCTGCTTTATAACTAGCTAACGTCACCAATTCCTTCGACAAAAGAAACTGTTTCAGGCTTATCTTCTGATCTTGGAACTGTGATTTCAAACGGGCATTTTCACTGACACGATAACATCCATCAACTGGACATTTATTGTTGAATTCACTGTGATTATTTTGAAAATGTTTCTTCAAACTGTCTGCTTTGTTCTCAATGAAACTTTTTGCACAGGAGGCACACGGGATTTTAATTTACTTGCGTCACTACGAATTTTATCTCCCAACTTTCTTGAAAATTTCACGTTACGCTCTTCTATTCTCTTTTTCTTTTTACCACTAGGTTCCGAATCAATAAGTTTTTCTGCCTCACTCACCTCAGCACTATCACCTGCTGTTGGTTCACTTCGTTTTAGAATCACCCACTTATCCATATCTCAAAAAGAATTTGTGAGAATTTTAAAATAACAGTTTTTTTGTAAAGAAAACAAACCGAGAAAATTGTACACATGTATCAGGTGAAAACGCGCCTTGTAATGTAATTGATTTGCCCCTGAAAAGTATGTGAAAGCATTGACAATAATATCGTCCTAATTTTATAAACGTATTTAATTTTATTTAAATTATGTAGTATATTAAATGGCGCTTAAAGCACTTCTTATTCTAAGAAGGCAAAAGCCACTGGACCGTGACGTCACGCACGTGACACCAGTCAAGTCAGGTTGACAATATATATATATATTTCAAATAATAACTTCCTCTTCTCGAAGGTTCGAGAGAGATTTTAAAATGTAACTTGAGTCATTTTCCGGCTCTCGAAGCTTCGAGTGACACAGAGATGTTTTTGTCTTGTATTTTGTTTTTCTAAACTAAACCTTCTCGAAGCTTCCATGAGCAAGTAATATATACAAAGAATGGTGCAACGTAAAGGCAGTTGGCAGTTGGTGTCCAATACTGACAGAACTCACTTGGCGTCCAGCAACACCTGTCCGCGCTCATACAATAGGCCGCGTATATATTTCAACTACATGATCTATTTTCACATTAAATAAACAGATTCAGAAATAAAAAACATGTCAAAATAATAAGTGTTTATTAATTAGAATTCTTCAATTGGCGTCCATCGCGGCAGTAAAATATCAGAACAACATAATTGGCGCACAACGAAGGGACCCGTAATTCCAGAACGTTACAGCCTCTTAAAATGTTTGTTATTACTTATTAGACAGCACCCGTTCAAGGTTAGGGCTAGACTAAATTGCAAGAACGAAAATCAGTAAGGGAGCGAATGGACCCTAATTACTGTGAAAAGTTAAACAGAATAGGAGCCACGAGTGACATTTCCCCTCAAGGTGCTTTTACACGAGGCCAGTCGATAGGCAAACTCAAATGGAGTCAGTCTACTACTGCCAGTTTATCAACTGGCCTCGTGTAGTTGCGGCTTCATAACGCAATCCATTTCTAGGAAAGGAGTTTTCCTTCTTTAAAAACCCAGCCCACAAAGTCATTTCTCATTAAAACGCAGCTAGTTCTTCAATATAGCCCTTCGAATTGTTGGTAAAAATGTGGAGGGGAATATTGCATGGCTGTGTTGTATCTATGACTTATTCCTAAAGTGGAATTCTTCCAATGATATACAGTAAATATCAAGTTACAACATCGGTCTCACTATCAGGAAAACATTTTTTTTTGTGAGAGCTAGCAAACTCAGATTCGCCACACTTTTATAGACAATTCGCCACATGTGGCAATCGGCGATGGGGTTTGCCCACCCCGGCTCTAGCAGATATATGGTGAAGTAGAGTCTGCCATTTGTGGATACAACACAGAAATTTCATTAGGGCAGTATATTTGAGAAATGTCCGAATAGAGACCATTCAATCGTCTCCTCTGTACATTTGATCAGACTATGAAGTTTTAAATGTGTATGGTTTGTGGCAATATGAGTTAGCGCTGTGATAATTGCATATCGTCGTGAATATATTAACAACTGGCTTTTATTATTTTAGACAAGCAGTTTAAGAGAACCTTAGTATAGTCTGGATAAATAAATTCTTTTCTATTTCCATCCGTGATTAATAATTGAAATAGATAATATAATTACTTTAAATGTGAATTTGGAAAAAATAGGGGGCGGGGGGGGGGGGGGGAGCGGAACACTCAACTGTTTGTGTTATTTTGATATTATACTAACACTTTTTGGTATCAATGCACGATTTCTGAAACTAAAAAGTAACCAGAACCCTATACCTCATATATTGCCATGTGCTATAATATTCAACGAAGAAAACACATTCACTTCAGTGACCGTGTAGTCTAACGCGCTACTCTCGCAGTATACTGGACTGTCGATAACGGGGAGATTGAGGTTCGAAGGTTCGAATCTCGGTTGGGCGCACTGAAGATATTAAAAAAAAAAGTTTTCTACCCTCCCTCCACGCAGATGTGGGTACACTTCCTTTAAATATAACCTGCCTAATCTTTAAAACCATTAGCGTGATTAGTACATGAGTTTATAACCCAAACGGTTAGTAAACCCCTGTGCTAGAAAAAAGAGGAAGACACACAACATTATATATTCACCAATACGACATTAGTCTACATTTCAAGACCGTCTGTATAGTAAGCCAACTTAAACTTCCCTACAGATTATTTCACCCAGTTAAGTTTATATTGCATTAAGCTGTAAAACATATGAATATTATTATAGTATTTTAAAAATAAAATAATAATAAAAATATGAACGAAACTTAACAAGTACAGTAGTTTGTTAATTGAATTTGTAAACAATTTATTTTACCTTGAAAAGAGCCCAGTCAGAGTGTAGAAGTTCTTGGGATGTTGAAAAGGCGGTAACTTGAGCGATCGTCACCAGTAGCGCTGTCAGCGCTAATACGATCTTCATTGTCAGTGTTGCTCACTGTTGTTGCCAACAAACATTTCACAAGTTACATTTTAAAAACAGACAAAAAAACAAACACAAAAATAAAGGTTATTGATTGGTTGACGGATTGTAGTAAGAACAGAATAAAATCAATAATACGAGTATAATATTCATTTAAGGATGTGTAAGAGCTAGATAGAATTTAATCAAAATATATAAATAGATATATACCTATTGTTTTTAAACATAGTTCTAATAAGTAAAACATGTAAACTGTTAAGTTATCATCATTAATAAACATTAATTATATTTTAATTCAAAATCAATTATATTTCATTCACAGAATACTAGTGATGGACCCTATCTATTCAAAATTATCGAATAAGTTGATAGTAATAAGCTATCAACCTTTGTTAGTTTAAAAAAAAGTCATTCGAATTAAAATTGATGTATTCAATGGTCAATATGTTAGCAAGGTATTTCAATAGATATTTATGTTTTGCTGAAGAGATCTGTGTTAAATCTCATTCTACTGTAATGAGGATGGATTTTTTCAAAGTGTGAGTTTAGTTTACCCTTAAAATTAATTCCATCCCTTTATTTATTTAAACTGTGAAACGATTCCCTTAAACAAGGATGCCCGGATTTCACTTCCTATTTTCTTAAAAATAGGGAAATAAAATTAAAACTTGTACACTGATGACGTGATCAAAAACTTCAAATATCATAAATGTTCAACGGAGAAGCCACAATTTCAGATAATGACCATTTGAAATCAATTTCTAGAGTTCTTCCAAACATATTTTAATTGTATTTTCTTACTTATTATTTTATCAGTATTAACTTTGAGGATACTCATTTTCAACAGCACAGCCGAATTTAACAATACAATTTTAGTATAAAGTGCTTTATCTGACTACTTAAAAAGGTCACTATATCTACTTTATCGTAAAGTAAAGACATTTTATCTACGGCTTTCACCTTTGATGGAAGTTATCAATAGTTATAAAATAATAGAGGTGCATAAAGCTTCCAAATGTTGAAGTCAAAGGTCAAGTATTCTTTGCTTCGACTTGTTACACCCACAATGTCCTTCGAATTTTCTAACATTCGACTTTCACTTTGTATGTTTCAAGCAACACTTCTACTACAGTTAGACTTTGATCACATTTGAAAAGTTGCCTTCACACTCCCCTATAAAATAACACTACTAATAAAGTACTTTTTTTCACGCTAGCCATAAAAAAAATATATTTTACAGAGGCCTCTATCAATGAAAATCTGACTTTTGATCATTTAAATTGATTGATAAAGTCAGGAGTGTTCCTAACATCATAAAATAAAGTGTTTGAGGGGTCTAAGTAAAAGTCTTGAGCTGTAGATTCACATAAAAATCACAAAACACCTGAGCTAGAATTGGGTTTTACTACAGACCTCGGGACTTTGGCAGGCAAAAAAATGACATAGCCTATTTAGTATCTGGGTACGACTTGTTTTATTTTATGTATTGTAGCCAACTGCCAATAAACACATTCCACTATTATTAGAATACGTTAAAGTGTAATATAGCAAAGATATATTCCTAAAAGAAAGTGTCAGTTCTATGTTTTGTTTGAGCATAGATACATTCTGAATTAGATAACATTATTGTTTGTGCCCCAATATTATTAAAATGTTCCTTCAGTCCTATTATTCATCTGGAGTAACCGTATTTAATTACACTAACTAATTGGGAAGAAGTTTCCATGGTGATATAAACAAAGAATGATTGTTCAGCTCAGCATCTGTCCACACAGAAGGAAAAGATGGAAAATTGGGTTTTAGTTTTAGGCTACAAATTTTGATATCCTGGACCCTCAAACATTAAAATGAGTGTTCGTTTGTCAAAATGGGTTAAACAGTTTTCTAGTAATTGTAATTACCAGAAATGGGCGTATCAAATTATATATGAGATGTGTATAGCCCGAACAGGTAGTGAGACTTATTTTTATAGATAATTCTTGTGTATAATTCCAAAATGTAACAAGAGACCTTAAGGTAAATTTACCTGTTGATGCTAGTAGGCAAAGATACGACTCTAATTTGACATGCTAATTGCGAAATATTTATATAAGAGGAGACAAACTAAATATAATCTATCTAATATTTATCCTTTGTTCAAAGTATATAAATATGACAGTAATGGTATTCCCCTTATATAACTATTTATAATTAAGACTATCATTTATATTGTAAGCACTTCAATTTAATTACAAATATTACATGATGTCATAACTGATAACATTTTTGAAATCTCATCCTACTAATAACTTGTTATCAAAACTCAATTCTTATACTCATTAACAAATAAATCACTTAAATCAAAGATAACGTTGTGAAAAATAAAATGTTTATGTATAAATCCCCAAGGGTTGTATATAACAAAATATATTTTATTTAGCTCAGTTGCACGGAAAACCTTATCTCAGGACCACTGGGTTTAAACACATGGTTAGGAAATCCCTTCTCTTTGCCCGTCTGGTTGCCGTAGCAATATTACATGAAACAACAAGAAGCTGGTTGATAATGCTTGGGGTAAAACACATAACAAATGCACTTACACTTGTATTTTATATACTATTGTAATGTAACAAAATTAATAGTTATAAAATAAATAAAAAATTAAGTTATTTGTTTGGTTATTTATGTATTCTGAATTTTAGTCATATCAAATCCTGCCTATGGAGCTCCGTTAATTTACATATCTAAGGTAACATAATTTTCTTGAAACAAAGTTAAAATTTGGTGTTTGTAAATTTTAAATTAATATGTATAAACTTTGTTTTGTTAACAAGGTATTGATTACTATACCATAATTTCAATTAAAATTAATAAGTAGCCTTACTGCTCTTAGTTTCATTCTATTTTTGGTAAGTTATCTTAAGATATAGCTTCTAAGTGACTTATTAAAATGGTAGAAACAAAACAAAAAAATTTGAAACTTATCACCATAGCCTTTCTGTAGTTGAAGGCTACAAATCTTTATATTTGATTAAATATATGCATAAACTTCTCACTTCCTCTCCAAGTTAAATTTAACACTCTTGTGTAAAACGTTTATAGTTCAAAATTTTAATAACTTGCAGCACAGTGTCTCTTTTTGACTCTTGATTGGGAACTTAAACATCCCAGCTTTATTACCATTTTAAAACCAACGCTAAAAAAAAAAAAACTAAACTAATCGTCCCCTTCAATTCTTCAAAACCAATAAACAAACGTCGAGGTGTGTAGTACCGTGCGCCTTGGTCCTATGCAACCTGCTATACACGCGTGTTTGAACAGCCATGTTCTCCCGGCGCTGTACGCCGACATTTTGGACACAATTTGATGGTATTAGTATAGTTTTACGGATGTAAGTGTATAGAGATTTTGTACTCTTTTTAGTTCAAACAAGTATATGTGCGGTTTGGGTGATGAGTATCCGAATATCTTGTCTATATATATATATACACATACACACACACACACACACACACAGACAGGATGTAGCTTGTCGTTGGTGGCACTATTGAAAACGGAGGATGAAGCGCCAATGTTGAAAAATTGTGAAGCTGATGAAAAACATTCATAAAAATATCAGACATAGACGGAATATTAATTATATATGATTCTTATTCATAATAGCTACAAGAAGGGATTCGATCTACTTAAAGCGGGCCACGTAACTGATTTGACCTAAGTTTGATTTGAAAACTTAGCTTGTATGACATAAAAAGTTGCAAGGCAAACGAGTGCACGTTTAACATCTCGATTATAATATTAAGATTTGGCTCATAATAGGTCATGATTTCATTATTTACAAATTAACAATGATAAAACTTTTGGTGAAATAGTAATTAATTTGTCAAAAAAATATAAGGCAGAATGCTGAAACGTCTAATCTGAATGGTGAACGGAATATGTCCTGTAGCGTTTAGGGACTACAGAGGTTAATGTGTACCGACTAAAGCAAAAATGAATTGATTGGTTTTTTGAACAAATTCTTTTAGAAAGAGTCAAAATTCATAGAAATTTAAATATTAATAGATTACTTAATTATTTCTCTTCGATTCTTGAACCCACTTATTTCGTTCTTCCTTGTATGACACAGAAAGAAAGTTGTAAAATATTATGTATTCTTAATGTGTTTATATTGATTTAGATATCCTAAAATATCACTCTTATTTCCTACTTTGACGCTCTTTACTTGATTATGAATCGAAAGGGTACCCGTCATTTGGCCTAAAAGGCATTTGGCCTAAAGTGTAGGCTAAACGCCTTTTGGCCAAATGCCTTTAGGCCAAATGCCTTTTAGGCCAAATGCCTTTAGGCCAAATGCCTTTTAGGCCAAATGCCTTTTAGGTCAAATGCCTTTTAGGCCAAATGCCTTTTAGGCCAAATGCCTTTAGGCCAAATGACTTTAGGCCAAACGCCTTTTAGGCCAAATGCCTTTTAGGCCAAACGACTTTTTGGAAAGTTAATTTTTAGACCATTTATTAAAATATGTTTTGCTGTCTCCGGAAACATTCGTTAAGATTTGTAGTGATGCTAATAGATGGCGAGGTGTGTGGTGTTTAGTTAAATAGTATATACTACCGTTTCAAAATATATAAGTCTTTTCTAAATTTACTACTTCCCAAGGTTTAGCAGCACGTCCATTAACCTGTAGTACCACTTTTGTATGTTGAACTTTTTACATTGCCAAGGTTTTGTTCTAATTTTTGACAAGCCATCTTGTTAATGTGGGGAGTGCCAGGCCACCACCGTGGTTCGGATTCCACGTTAAACTGTAGGTCCTTCATTTCATCTCACAATCACCCTACCATTACACATTAGCGTAAGTGCGTATAACCCGAACGGGTAGTAAGACGTGGTGCTAATAATAATAATTTTGTACCGTTTTGTACCAGAAATAAAATTTTTGTACCCGTACCGTTTTTTATTAATTAGCACATACATGTGGTTACACCATTTTAATAATTTTGTTTTATTTTGAATTTGGAATATATTTTTTTTAAGTGCCAAAGTATATTTTATCAGTCTTCCTAAGTATATTTGTTTATTAATTTTGCTAAATGAATTAATCAATCATTCGTTTTTTTATAATCATATTAACTTACTCGAGTTTGCCCACGGCTTCGCTCACATTTTAGTTGGGTAAATTATCTTATTTTTAGCAAATCATCTAAACCAGGTTTTCTCAAACTCTATACTCTTGAGCCTTATATGAACATAAAATTAATTGTTAAGACTCTTATTCTTAGAATAAAATAACTTGTTTACGTTAAAATACAAAAATGAGACATTTATTATTTAATTGATTTAATTATTTTCTGATAAGAGCTTTGTAGAAGTTTATAAAAATAGTAAGGTTTTGTAAGATATTAATTAATTTTATTGCTTCATAGGCCAAACAGAATATTAATTTTTTAGTCAATCATAATTTAGGCAAGTCGAAAGAAGTGAGAAATTGGTTCACAACTCATCTGAAATCCCTTCGCGCCTCGCAGTTTGAGAAACCCTGATCTAAACTACCAAAAATACAATTTCAAACACGTATGAGGCGAAAACTTTGTATGTTGATGAAGCCACAAATTAACTACTACCTATAAGAAGTAAAATCTATTTTATAAATATATATATATATATATAATCTATTTTATATATATATGCAGTCTTTGCATCAATATTTGCTCGCTTACGCAGAGACATTGTTGAAATGAACACCAAAAGAAATAGTTTAAATTTACTAACTAAACATGAATTAATTTGAAAGAATCACTCTAGTACTAAGCACCTCAGCTTATCAAATAAATTGTTCTTTTAGTAATTGTTTCTATTGGTTTTTGAAAATTTTCCCTTCTCCTCCCCAATCATAATTTCTCTAACTCCCATTTAAACACATAGTTTTAAGAATACTTTCTTTATCTATAGTTGTTCTTCTACCTGCCAGCCAAATTTCGATTTTAAACTATAGATAAAAGGTTTTTAATAACTCCCCCGCCCCTCCCTTGATTTCATGGAGTTACATTTTAAAATGCTCAGACTTATTATTTATTTGGAGTGGTGCATTTACGGGCATGCCAAAATTCAATTTTTAACGACACTGCACTGAGATGTAGTAGTTTCTATTAATTTTGTAGATTTTGGACCCCTTATTCCCCAACCCACTTTGAGAAATTTAGAGTCTAATGTTATTTTGGCTATCTGGGATTTGATTTATCTTTATTTATCTGTCAAAATTTTATTTTTTTCCTAATCTCAAAAAGTTTTTTTCTCTATTATACTCCATCACCACTATTTCTCAGAATGCAATATTAAATAATAATAAAAATAATAATTATTATTATGTAAATGTCTATTTGTATTGTTTCCCGTACCTAATTAATAAATTTAAATTCTTTACAATACAGTGAAGTAATTAAATATATTAGTTTTTGAAAATGTTGACCTCCAAGCTCCCCTTCCTCCTGCTATTACTCAACTCACTGAAAAATTTCAAATTTTAAGGTTTATTTGGTCATCTTGATGGGTCCTTCCTTATACTAAGGTGACCTGGTGGTCTAGGGGAAAGGTGTCAGACTTCTATGCTGGCGGCCGGGGTTCAATCCTCGGTCCCAGCACAGATTTATCTGATTTCCAAACCCTTCCTTCACCTCTGACAAGTTACCTTGTGAATGTGGGGAATGCCAGGCCTCCACCGTGGTTCGGATTCCACGTTAAACTGTAGGTCCTTCATTTCATCTCATAATCACCCTACCATTACATATTAGCGTAAGAGCGTATAACCCGAACGGGTAGTAAGACGCTGTGCTAATAATAATAAAAATATACTAAGGCTACTAGAGTTGTAGGGAAGGCTAGTTCACTTTACCGGCCAGCATTCAGTTCTACCCTAACACGCAGCGCTGCTGTAACGTCTGATCGTGACCTAGCCAAGCTTGCTTCTGTTCAGATCATGTGACTGTGTAGTGCAGCACTTTTTTTAAATTATTATTCAGCACCACGTCTTACTACCCGTTCGGGTTATACGCCTAAGTACTAATTACGCTAATGGATTAGGAATTGGGAAGGTTGAATTAGTGGAAGTGAACCCGCATTTGCGTGGAGGGAGAGTGGAAAACCATTGAGGAACCCCCCCCCCCCCCCCATTTCACCCGACCGAGATTCAAACCTCGATCTCCCCATCCTCAGCAGTAGATCTCAACACGACTCGCGCGTTAGCTATCTACGCCACCGAGGCGGGTGCGCTCGTTACTAACTTCTTATTTATGTCAAGTATGCTTCCAAAGTCAATGTGAATAGTAAATGTTTGTATGTTTATTGTAAGCTTTCTTATTATTTATGCGTGAAGGGTTACGAAAAGTGTCATACCGATACTAAGAAAATGCCGGGTAAGCGTTGTACCGTTGCCGTATGCAATAAAAGTAATCTAAGAGATATGGTGTTATACACCATGACTTCCCTAAAGATTCTGATGTCAGATGAAGATGTATTCCCTTCTGAACGAGATGGAAAATGGAGTCATGGTTCATATTTTATTTGCTCAGAACATTTTTTCACTAATGAATATGAACAAGACCTTCAGTCCTAACTGCTGTAATTTCCTTAAAAAAGCAAATTAAAATCGCCCTTATTTGTGATGTCTCCGAACATGTTATCCAAGGGGAAAATATATCACCCGTGAATCTAGGCATTGTATTAGATTTACAAAACAAATAGTAAGTGGTTTCATGGCGTGTAAACATGTCACCCCAATAGTTTTACTTTATGGAAAAGTCCCCTTCTATAGTGAATTTAATGATTTGTTTAAATAGTTTACTTAACTGCAAGATTTCACATATGCATTTTATAACCTTATTAAACAAATCGATCTTGCTTCATTAATGTGGACAGTAGTCTGTAAGAAAAATCTCCCCATGCAAGGTGGATATAGTTTTATGTTATCCGTGCCATCTTAAAACATACTTTAGAAACATTATTTCTAAATTTAATAAATCACGTGGCTGTATGACACACATGAATATGTTTTTTTACAAGAACATAGTTTATTGTAGTACATGAACAAATGTATATAGTACGCAAGTTAATGAAAGCATTAAGGTATTTGGTGACGTAAATGTTCACTTAAATTATGTGTTAACTTTTCAATATAATTTAATAACCCTCTTGTAAGTAGGCCTATTCATAAACCAATTTGTAATATAGTGAAAAATATTGAATTTATATTAATGTTCAACTGAGTGTGTCAAATTATATATTTAAAGGGTAATATTAGATTCAGCTACATTTGTGTTATATAAGTTGGTAATAATATATGCCCCCCTCAAAGTTGGAGATAATATGTGTTTCCTACACCTATATCCCCCACCCGCCCCCCCTCAGTTGGAAATAAAGTTGTCCTCTAAGATTGAAGTTCAAATCCTAGCCGGGTGTAACAAGGGTATTTTTCCCTAAAATGGTACCCCACTCTCAATATACGCAAATGTAGGTACATTCAATCTAAAATGTAACATTCTCATTCCTGGTTCATTAGGGTAAATTGATGTATGTGTACAACTCAAACGGGTAGTAAGTCACAATGAAAAAAAACTATTGTGATGACTATCAAGAGTATCGGCGAAGCTTTATTAGTGTTGGGCGAGGTAGTTTGTAAAACACTATTTTTAAGGAGTTTTTAGGTGCTTGACTCCAAGCCAGTGGAAAATATTTTGAAAATGGAATGCCACTAAAGCTATTTGGGGTGTTTCCTTAAGCATTTAGAAATAATAATAGATTGTTATATAATCTTTTTGAAGTTTGATGCAAACCATCTTTCAGCTTCAAATTCAAGTATATCAGAGGGATGTTTAACAAAAATGGAGGGAGGCACATTTCGATGGGGGGAGAAAAATTTGGTAATACCCCACCCTATCAACCTTCCCTCTTTCCAGTTCACGCTCAATGAGTGCACTTGATATAAAAATAGTGACAGACACACCCAAGAATGTAGATTATTTCCTCAGAGTCTGACAAACTAACTTAAATCTAGAACAAATACAACATCCAGCCCCTGACAGTTAATTCATCATTGTGAAAGGGAAAAAGCACAGTCAACCAATGATACGTTTTTCGGACATTCCGGGATCGAACCCGGGACCTTTAGCTCAGTATACAAACACGCTACCAACTGAGATAAAGTGTCGGAAATGTGTATTGAAATCAACATTTAGTACGGTTTATGTGTTGTTAGCAAAATAATTCTATATTACGTGATAAAAAAAAAATTACCCTCTGTACACAAATAAAAACTGGTACGTTGGTATTAACGCTATAAACTACCTGATCTCATAAGTCATCGCACTCAAAATATAACTTGTTTTTGAGTGCGCGGAGGTCCGGGTGTAGTGTAGTTCTTCTTTTATATTCATTCAAGTATTAAATTATAAAAGACTTGTGAGATTTAAATGTATTTATTGAATGATATAATACTAGTGTAAATATTTTTATTAGAGTTCGGCCATTCATTTTTTCTGGTACAAAGGTCCTTCGGTCTAAAATGTGAGAACCCCCGGTCTAAGTCAATATATGTTAATGTGTTGAATAAACACGCTCTGGTAGCTTTGTCAGTTCGAAGTACTTTAGTATTAATTTTAACCGAAATTGGGTGGGGTGCGAGTGATTCTGAAGTCTCTATATAAGCGAGGTCCCCGGTGTAATAACCCATATCTTGTGTTAAGAAACTTAAAAAACTAAAACGAACTTAATTACCAGAATGGTGGTACTAGTTATATACATTTTTTGTATACAATGTATGGAAGCTGATGGTTGTGCTTTTTTCAAATGAGAAATTAAGTGGCACTTTTAATATGTGTGTGTTTTGAATATAAAGTCTTAAACCAAGTCTTAAAAAGGAGCCTATGTATTACGACTCATCTTCTGTGTCTAATGTTTTAGTTATAAAGTAAATAATTTATGTTTGTATTGAAATTATTAGGGGTTATGGGGGAAGGTGCCCCGTTTACTCCACCCCAATGAGTGCGCCACTGGTTCTAAGTAAACGCTTAGTTAGAGGTCATTTTATCATAGATATAATTAATTTATAAAATATGATAGTTATTAAAATTGTTTTTATGAACTTATAATGCCCCCTTTTTCTCGTCAAATGAAAAAATTCAAAAGTATATCCATTAGCTTTTATTTAATTAAAGGGTACCAAACTTTTAGTTCAAAACCTTTAAAAAAGGTTTAGATTTATATATATATTAGTTAATAATGATAACTTTTTGAGCCAGTTGTTAAAAGGAGTCTCTCATTTTATATTATAAAGTCAACATAGTAAGTATAGTATTTATCTTAAAAATGTTAAATAAAGTTTAAATGTAATTATAATTATACAAAAATGTACATTTGTTATATTTGAAAATGATGTATTTTCACTGTCTAAAATATGTTTTTCAAGTAAATAGAGTAAGCTCTAGTAGTGTTGTTTTTTCATTGTATCTTCACGCCAGTCAATGCTTTCCACATTTAATAGCAATTAGAAGGTAGGTATGAGGAAGATAGAATTATGAGAAGTAGCCTCGTTTGCGTGGAAAAACGGGAAACCATTTAGGAAAAAATTACCTTAAGTACATCGTGTAATTGAGCAGGCGCGGTATGCACATTTTTGTCCCTCGATTCATTATTTTATAGTAAAAATCTTTCTTTCAAAAATGAAGATGAAATACATATTTAAAAAAATTAGTATCACTAAACTTTACACAAAAATATACAAATCAATACATTTATTTAATCTATATAAAGCAAAGGATGAAGCAAGACAGAGTGACCCGCCAAAACTCGTGAAACTCAAATCAAATTATGTTAGTGGGTTTGAAAAAGAACCAAAGGAAAGTTGCCGGGGAACAATGAATTTTTGTTATGGTTTACTTCAAGGTCGTTTGCTATTATTAGGAATGGAGGGAGGAAAGGACTGCTGCCTAATCCCACCCTTCAAAGTCTCTTGTAGAGTGCGACGGAGAAGAGGAAAGAGAAGATTTAGCTGTTTGCCACGTAACTCAAGTTGGCCCGCCACATTGCTGAAAAAATCTTTTTTGTCTAATCGTTTGTGCTCTATTTGTGCTCATATGTGCCCGAACATGAACATTTGTGCTGTGAAACTGGCCAATTTAGAAAAAATTTTAATGGGTGGGCCAACTTGAGCTCAAGCTAGCCACCCCATATTGAAAAACACAACATAACAAATTTATTTAAGTCAAACCATTTTTGCTCCATTTGTGCTAAATGTGCCCGAAAATGAACATTTGTTTTTTTAAATTATAAAATCTAAAGAAAAAATTAATGTGGCGGGCTAACTTGAGTCTTCCTTTTACATAACCTGTGGAAAAATTGAATTCAAGCAGGCCCCCCCCCAATTTTTAAATATCAAATGTAACAAAATTCTGTTTTCACCATTCGGTTTGTTTTTTGTTTGTGCTCATATGTGCCCAAAAATGAGTATTGTGTCTTTTAATTAGAAAATCTAGAAAACAGTTTTAAAATGGGGGCTAGCTTGAGCTCTAGTTGGATCGCCTTCATTAAATGTTAATCTAAAAGGCCTAGATTCACAGCCCTAACGTTAATTTTCGGGCCCCATATGACATATATATTAACCTTTGTAATATTTACTGGCAAAATTTATTTAAGCGTCACTATTATTTATATATTAAATTTTTAATACAATAGATAAAAAAAAATGTTCATATATATTCAGTAGCGCTAAACGAAAAACGGGGTCACTT
>JBCFYV010004931.1:0-18535 GCA_039000515.1 Timema cristinae
AAATATTTATAGTCTCCCCCGCTCATTTCAGCCATCCCGAGTTGAAAACAATTCAACGATTATTGTCTTAGATTAAGTTCAGTTATCCTAACACACTCACACACACGCACACAACCCTGTTTTGGTAGTTAATGATGTAAACAATTCTTTTAAACTCATTTAACTTGAAAACAATTAAATGATTATTGACTTAGAAGGGAATAATACTTGTCATATCCTTAATTCCCAATCTTTGCTAGGACTGACCATCAGTGTTTGAGAGAGAATATACTTGTCATATCCCCAGGTCCATAAGCTGCCCTCCCGCGTAGGAATTGGGAAGTGAACCCGCATTTGTGTGGAGGTAGAGTGAAATATTTATAGTCTCCCCCGTTCATCTCAGCCATCCCGAGTCCTTATCCCCCCCCCCCCCCCCACTCCCCTACCTCACATCACCATATCTATCTCAACCCTCCCACATCCAATTATGCAAATGAGTGTCGCCGTATTCTCACTTTACCCACCGTACCAAAAAAATAGTCTCCCACTCCACCCCACACCCAGGTGCTCCATCACCCCATCCCCCCTCCTACACAGCTCACATCAACATATCTATCTCAACCCTTCCCATCCCTGGATTATGCAAATGAGCGCCACAGAAAGCCATATTTACCCTTACTCAAGTAGCTCTTCAATTGTCCTCACGAGGCTGAGTTGAGTCCGTTCCCGATTCACTGCTTCACAGACAATATGAAAGCGCCGGGGATCGAAACCCAGGATCTTTGGAACTGAAATATGGTACTCTGAACACTATACCACAGTCGGTCAAATAACATTATTAAGGTTGTTAAATATAATCAATGTTTAGCTGCAAAAAAAATAGTTTGTGTTTTTCTAAAAAGTACCTACTCCAAATGTCCACTTGTAATCAAGGTATAGCAAGCAGTCTTACCATGACTGAACACTATGACCCTACCTTATATATTAGCCCATGGTGAAACCAAGCACGGTGAGTTTGGTACATGTCAGGCGGGACGAAGTATTCACTTTCTAACAAGGCTGTATTATTGACATTATAATATTATACATTAATATACTGTTCTTAAGTTATATAAAAATATCCCGCACCATTTATAAAAGCACTCCCATCTTGCTGAGTTTTAAGTGTTAGGAAGGTTGGTATTTGAATCCCGATATAGTATGCTGAGGTGTTTTACCTTAAAGATTTTACCACTCTCCCTTCACGCAAATGCGGGCACATTTGACTTAAATCCATCACCCTATCTCATCAATGTGGATAGTCTAGACGGGTATTAAGAAGTGGACCGCGGATATCAATATAGTAGTTTAGTTGGGTATAATGTCCGTGCCATAGTCTTTGACTCAGGAGGCAGTGGTTGGATTCACGAATTGGTACACTGAGAGTGGTTTTACTATCGCTAGTGTGGTTTCTCATCCTCTCTACGAGCAAATGATGGAGTATTTCCGTTTTTAAAATATCTCCCTTCAACTATTGTTTCCAAAATTTCAATTAATTAATTAATTTAATTAATCAAGACTAAAATACTCCTTAAGATATTAAATGAAAGATTAAGATATACTTTTGAGTTATAAATTATAATAACATTACCTATAAATACTTGAGAAGATCAGGTGGACAGACCGGGTGAAAAATGAAGTTCTCTTAAGAAAAGTGGGTAAGAAGAGAACGATAATAAATGTGATTCTTCGGTACAAAGAAAACTGGATTAGACACATTCTTAGGAGAAACTGTTTTCTGCACGATACCATAGAAATAAAGGTTAAGGGAAAGAGGAAACTTAGGAAGAAGGAGGATTAAAAAATGGATGACTTGAAGGAAAAAGAAAATTCTGGAAGCTTAAGGAGGAGGCAGAGGACAGGGCGCATTGGTGGTTTAAGTTCTCGGACAAAAAGAATGGAGCTATCGTAATACATAACCCATAATAATAATATAATAATAATAGTAATAATAATAATGGATTATTTCCATATATTCTCTACTCAACGTAAGCGGTAGTCTGTGTTATACAATCGTTCAAAGTATTTTCTCTCGACTGAAGCCGGATATTTCCGTGACGTATGACATAACAAAAGATATGCCATATATTTGCTAATTTAGAACTGCTAGATGGCATTTATTTACACCATATTGTTCTGGTCCCAGTGAAGTGCGCACGCCTCCTCCCGATCCTCTTTTTTTTTATGTATTTACACTTATTATAAAATAGTTTTACTTGTTGGCTTACTATAATGTGAAAAATCTTTAGTTCCATAATTCTAGAACCCGCTTCACTGGTCTTAAGGCGTCATTCTCGTATTATAGGCCCTACTGGCCTGCTGATGACGAGGAGATCGGGGTTTGAATCCTGGCCGGGTCAACTGAGAGTGATTTTTTCTTAAATGGTTTCTCATTTTCCTTCCACCGCAACTGCGGGTAGATTACCTCTAAGATGCTGTCCTCCTCGTCTCTACCCCATCAGAGTAATTATGATATTTGAGTAAAGCCTAAACAGGTAGTAAGATGCAGTTATGTATACAAAATGTAAAGAAACTTTCAATTTCCATGCGCTCCCTCTCCTTCCTCTCATTAAATGTTGGATACACACACCTATATATGGTCCCTCTGTAACCCCCCCCCCCTCATATGATTTGATAGGTTCAAATTACAATAAATAAAAGGTAGGTAAGTTACAAGAGAGTTTATTTTATTCTACAAACAACTAGCAGACATACAAGAGCGAGGCACTCTAGGAAAGTCGAGTGACTGGCCGATAAGGGCCGAAGTAAACAATAAATAAAGGGGCAAGACCCCAAGTCGTTAAGAGAAAACAGAATGATTAATACCAACGTAGTCATAATTAAATTGACCCTCGCAGAATGCGACTAACCTAGCAGGAAAGTTAAATACAAGTAATAGGTATAGGTCTACACGACCTGGCGATGCCGACACTATATTGACATAAGTATGAAGTTTTATAATAGACTGCCATTGTAAGGCGCGACAGAGAAAATGATTCACCTAAACCTAACCTGTTACAATAGATCCCAATCAAATTAGTTCAATCTAATTATTATTATTGTAATAACCAATGTGCTGGGTGCACGGGCTCGCGCCCCCCGAGTTGAGTAACAATTTAAAAAGAATCACAATCGTAACAAATATTTAACTTTTAGCAAGCAGAACAACTATTTTAAAATAAGTTACACGTTAAACAGAAATAATTAGCGCCCCAAGATGGCGACATGCTAAAGTTCCATTAGCGCCCCAAGATGGCGCCATGCTAAAGTTCCAACCCGTCCGTGAGGCGGACACAACGTTAAGTACAAAGAAAAAAAGCTAGCGCATAAACCATAATGGCTGACAGGCAAATCCTGCAGTCTCAGAGAAATATAGCTATTAGTAATCATGATTTATATTTAAAGTTGAAACTTAAATTTTGAACAATTTAACCCAAACATAATTTAGAAAACGTCGAACAACGACCTACGTCTAAATCTAAGACAAGTGTCTCACCTAATCGAGTGCAGAGAAATGAGTGACATCACTACACAGTCCAGCCGTTATATACTGTACAAAGTCAATCACGTGTTCACAAACGGCGGGAATCACACTGGGACGAAGGGAGAGGGGTGTACGTTGCTTCGACAGAAATCTCGATTATTCTCGTGATAATTTCAAATCACGCGCCGGTGGATGAGTCTTGTTTTCACTCGAACACAACCGTCGGCGCATACGGGTTAGCGCATCTTGATGTTCAATTGTCCGAGTCTTGCTCTAATCGGGCCTCGAGCCACGGGCGGTCAGTAAGCCGCGTGATGTTGAGTGGAGTTGAGTGCGCGTGTTTCATGAAGTCGAGATCCAGCCCAGTCAAAGGGGACCAGATCAGGTGAGCCAGATCGTCCATGTTTGCATTATGCCTGTGACAACGTCACAATGTCCCCCCTTGGACGGAGAAGAAGGACGTCCTTAGCCTTTGGTGAAGACACGGGGAGGCGCCTTCCTCGATGTTCACCGCTGACTAGAGGGTGGGTGGCGGCTCCGGTACCCTCCGAGGCCATGTTAGGTGGCCAGATGCAGGTTCGGGAGATGACGAATAACTGGACTCCGGGGGTTGACCTCTGCTTCACACGCTCCATTACTCAACCCGGTTCCTGAGCGGACACGGGGACTTCGCGGCCAAACTCCACTCGTTTGGGATTGGTGAGAATCCGATGTGTGAGCTGTGCGATGTGGCGGAGGACGCAAGGCATGTAATGTATGAGTGTGAGCGATACGAGCAAATAAGACAGGAATTGTACAGAGAAGTGGTGCAGAGAGGATGGAGATGGAGGCCTGAGGACATGACGCAGAGCCCTGAAATTTTCAGGAAATTTGTGAGCACGGCCACGAGAATCGGGAAAATGAGAGAGGCGGAGAGGAGGGACAGGGAAAGAGAGATGGAGCACGAGGAAGCGAGGGAGCTGGGCGAGTGAATGGTGAATACCGTACTATAGTGATGAAGTTGAGGCAAAGGGTGACCCTGTAAAGAGACCCTGTAAGAGGCAGAGAGTATTTATTTTTACAGAGATATTTCTATATAGGTTAGTTAGTCACGGAGGCGAGGAAAATCGGGATGGATACCTCCCCGTGGTCCCTGCTGGGCAACGTGGCGGTGGCACGGCGGCTGGGGCGCGGTAACGGGCCCCGGACGCTGGACCGGCTGCTGTCGCGGCTAAACTCCATCTCCCCCACGTGGTGAACACCCACTGCAGGGGGCCCTCCCACTCCTGGATGCAGGTGAAAACGCATACAGGGGGTTTTCCCAAGTCATTTCAGCCTGGGCTGCTGGCAGCCGGGGCAACTTGGTGGTGGTTACATCAGAGAAGTCTCGGACTTATATTGATGAAAGCTGAAAAGAAATACCTAATTAGGTCACGAAGGGTTGTTGTTGTTGTTGCTTCACACGCTCACTCCAACACACCGTCATCCCGGGTTGACAGGGAGACAGCATATGCTCGTAAGGTGGCCCGCTTTAACCACCAGGGAAGCTTCATCGCCACGCCCAGCTGGGCGATCATTGACTGCCGATGAGTGTACAGGAACAAAGGAGGGGAAGGAAAGGGCAGGGCAGAAAAGGGGGGGACGGAAGGCCGAATAGGTGAAGTCTCTGAGAACAAAAGTTTACACGTGAACACCACATCCAATTGTAAAGTTTACCAGTTAGCGCAGCCATCCTTGAAAGTTACTGTGGCAGTTTCGTAGCACTAACATTGTCTACCAGCACGAGTCACAGAGATACCCACAACTCTGTTTAGCGACGACTTTCCACGAATGAGGAAAGGTGGGTTTGCCGCTTCACACGCACTTAGAGGTAGTCCGGTCGGTGGGGCGAACGTTCTGCACCATGTACTTTGGACCCGACACACGCTTTATTATAAACAGTCCAACACAAGTTTCTGCCCAAAGTCATACCTAGGCCCTACAGTACTACAAATTTATCCTAACAATACCAGGGGGTGGTACCCCTTCCCTTATATAAATTATATATACAACAATATAGAATACCTAGAAACATGCACTTAAGAACGCAAAATTAAATCACAAAGGTACACTTAAGCAAACAGACGACACACAGCACGGGGTCAATTGACTCATTTCCCTGCAGCCTTTAGGTGGCTGACATGTGCTCTACGTGTCAAAGATGGGTCGGATACTTCTTTTAACAATACCGAAACAGGTGTAAGAAATCTTTCAATTGACCAGGGACCACTCCACTTATACGCCATCTTCGCCGAAGACTTGTCAGCAGCTGAGCTAAGAGGAAAACACTTGCACACAACAATGTCCCCAAGTTTAAATGGGACAGGGATACGCCCTCGGTTATAGGTGGCGGCAACCTTCCTTTGGGACTTCAGGAGGTTAGAAAAAGCTACCTCACATTTCTTTTCATAAGAACAATCACCTGCGTCATTAAGGAGTGGATCAATATCCCAGTTAAACAATAATGGGTGGTTCAGGTCCCTATTGAGGAGGATAGAGGAAGGAGTGGCTTTGACTGACTCATGGAAAGCGGCGTTAAAAGCAATGTTCAAAACGTCTAAGTCCTGGTCCCAGTGGGTGTGATCCAGGTGGTGAAAGATCGCCAAGGCAACGTTTAGGTTACGATTAAACCTTTCTACATGGTTCGGCGATGGGTTGTACGGGCTAGTGGTAACGTGTCTTATCCCCACGAAAAACACATATCTCCGAAAGCTTTAGAACGGAAACACGGTCCATTATCACTTACTATGACCCTTGGGGTCCCTAAAATCGCCCAAACACGCCTGCACAGAGCATTAACAGTCGTCCTTGCCTTCATGTTCCTTAGGGGGATGAGTATGACGAATTTAGAGAAGGCGTCCATGGCAACGAGTATAGAGGTGTTCCCTTGGGTAGAGCGGGTAAGGGGGCCGACGAAATCAACAAAAACTTTCTCCCACGGTTGCTTAGCAACATCCGCGGAGTGAAACCCTATTTTAGAATTACGCGCCGGTTTGGCCAATTGACACGGCTCACATTTGCGCACCCAATCTCTAACGTCTCTAGGCATTAAGGGCCAAAAAAATTCCTTAGAAATCTTGCGTTCGGTCTTAAGGACACCGCAATGGCCGCCAAAAAGGGAGTCGTGGAAATATTTAAGTAACATAGGCCTAAGTTTCTCTGGCACAAAATATCTTATCCTACCCTTGACACGAACTACTAAGAGGTCTTTAAAAATCTCGTAGTTCCCAATCCTCTCTCCACGCTTGATCCTGTCAACGATCTGTCTGCAACACGGATCCATCAACTGATGGTCTTTGATTGAGATAAAGGATTCGGGAATCGTATGGATAACAAATAACGAGCCATCCTCCTTACATTCTCCTACAGGTTCCTTATCCTCACACATCCTAGACAAAGCGTCAGCGACAACATTAAGCTTCCCAGCAACGTGATGGGTAGTAAACTTAAACCTGGATAGGTTCCAAACCCACCGTCCAATTTTCCCTAGTTGTTTCGGGTGATTCCATATCCAGCTGAGGGCCATGTTGTCAGTGTACAACTCAAACTGGCGAAGCTCTAGATAGTCAGCGAACTTGTCGATGCCGAAGATACAGCTGAGACATTCCTTTTCATATATGCTATACTTTCTTTCGGCAGGGCTCAAAGTTCTGCTGGCGAAAGCTACAGGTCTACTTCCCTCGGAAGTCGTTTGAGAGAGAACCGCCCCTAGCGCTACAGAGGAGGCATCAACATGTAGTTGGAAAGGCAGAGAAAAGTCAGGCATGCGTAGCACGGCTGGCGACACTAGGTGGCGCTTAAGCGCAACAAAAGCCTGCTGTTGGGCAGAACCCCAAATAAAGGTGGCACCCTTTTTTTTCAAGGAGTTAAGGGGGTTGGCTAAGTCAGAGAAGTTCGGGATGAACCTAGCGTAGTAGGCGCACATACCTAGAAACCGTAATACCCCTTTTATGTTTTTTGGGGCGGGAAAATCCAAGATAGGCTTAACCCGATCCGGGTCAACGAGCAGGTTACCCTCAGAAATGATATAGCCAAGATATGGGATAGATCTCTTCGCCCATGTGACTTTCTCCGGGTTTACAGTCAACCCAGCCTCGCGCAGGCGCCTCAACACTACCTCAACATGACGCAAATGGTCATCAAAAGATTTGCTGTAGACGCAGATATCATCAAGGTAGTTAAACACGAATTTGTATTTCAGGTCCGCCAAAATATGGTCTAAGACTCTACTAAACGCTTGCCCCCCGCAACTTATCCCTAACGGCACTCGGTTGAATTCGTAGACTTGCCAGGGGGTGATAAACGCGGTAAATTTCTTAGACGACTCTGAGAGAGCACATTGCAGAAAGCTCGCATTAAGGTCAATCAAGCTGTAATATTTGGCTCCGCCAAGATGTTGGAAGGCGGACTCTATGCTAGGCATGGGGTATGGGTCGAACACTATTTTTTTATTAAGCTTTCTATAATCGACAATCAAGCGATGCCCATGACCTTTCCTGGGAATAATGAACGCAGGACTTGCGTATGGGGATTTGGAGGGACGAATAACCTCCTTTCGTTCCAAGTCCATGATAAGATTTCTAAATATCTCGAGTTTGGGGGGTGCACAGGAGTAGGGACCAGATCTAACAGGAATGTGGTCCTGCGCCACAATGTCGTACGGCAAAATGTCGCACTTGCCCCATCTGTCAGTGATGACGTCAGGGAATCGAGCTATCAAACGATCTATCGCTTCACGTTCCTCGACAATGGGGAACAACCTGCGAGGATGGTGCCCAACACAAAACGGAATAAACAAACTAGGTTCAAAACTAAAAGATATTCCTAAGCGTCTCAGGTCAAGTTTGACTCCAGTCTCGAACATGAAGTCAGTCCCTAGAATAACATCAAAGGGAAGTTCTGGCATAACAAAGAATGGACGTTTCCAGGCAAATCTTTCTATCTTAATAGAGAGCACTACTTTACAATCGACCAAGATAGTCTGCCCATTAGCCACGGCGTAAATCTTAGGACCTATCGACCTATAATCGATTTTTGTTTTACCCTCTAACTGGCGCAAGAACTCACGGCACATAAATGAGTGACTGGCTCCAGTATCTAAAAGAGCAACACAATCCTTTTGGGCTACCAGGATCTGAACTACAGGAGTAGGAGCATGTGGTTTAATACAAGTGGGCACGACCGGACCACGACTACGAGCGCGCCCTATAAGTTTCCCGATCTACACTGTCTCTGTACGTGACCCAGTCTTCTACACCGAAAACATCTCATGCGCGAGAGGTCGCGGGGCGCACGGTTGTCAGAACCCGAAGGCCTGAAGTTGTCCCTAGGAGTGTTAGCATCGCGATCGCCCGGTAGTACAGGCGCTAATGACAAGGCCATATTCATAGGTTCGGGAGTCGAACCCGTGCGTCTGCGGTTTAATGCCGCCGGCGCATGCGCACTTAAATACTCCTGTTCGGCGAGCAGGGTGTTTTCAATCGACGATGCTAGAGAGAAAAGTTCAAGTACCGTACAGGGCTTACATGTAAATACAAAATGTCGCCGGGTGAGGGGCGACACATTCTCAAGAATAATATCAACGATCTGACTTTCCCCCAGACCACTATTGAGAACTTGAGCTGCCTCTGTGATAGATAAAACAAAATCTCTCAACGATTCGTGGGGATATTGAAACCTGTGAATAACTTCCTTACATAACCTTTCTCTAGCCCTACTGGGTAACAGCGCTTCTAAAATGAGGTCAGTAAGTGATCTCCAAGATAAACCATTTTGAATCCCACGGGAGAACAACTGGGTTAAAAAACCAGAAGTTTTGGCCAAACACAGAATCAAAAAATTACTATCACTCGCTAACTTTAGACAATATGCTCTGTTGATCTCAACCATAAATTTAAACAGAGTAGCGTGATCTTGACCGTCGCAAACAGGGGTCCGATTCAAAATCTCCATAAGTACTTTGTTCTGACATTTAACTAGTGAAGGGGGTGGAGGAGGAGCGGTAGGCGCTAAAGGGGGTGGATTCCCATCCTCAATCCTGTCCATACCCGAGTCAGTCTCAGCCTCCCCAGTCCCGCTAATCTCCCCACATAGCTTAGATCTGAGCTCACCCACAGTAGCATTGGGAGGGAAGGAGACGCCCCTTGAAGTCAGCTCAGCTGTCAACTCGTCCCGGCTCAGGCGGTAGACAGCAGTCTTAAATGTGGTCAAGGTGGACATGGCAGTTGCAGGAGTGGTCTCCATGGTCACGGAGTCATGAAACATAAACAAACAAGAATCAGTACAATATCAATCATCCAACAATACTGCAGACAGGCGGACCCTATTTTCTCTCCTAACTATACCTAATATCCTATTAAGTGCCCCACTCAACTCTGCGAGAGCAGAGTGGCGCAGCTTCTCTCTTGTAACCCCCCCCCTCATATGATTTGATAGGTTCAAATTACAATAAATAAAAGGTAGGTAAGTTACAAGAGAGTTTATTTTATTCTACAAACAACTAGCAGACATACAAGAGCGAGGCACTCCAGGAAAGTCGAGTGACTGGCCGATAAGGGCCGAAGTAAACAATAAATAAAGGGGCAAGACCCCAAGTCGTTAAGAGAAAACAGAATGATTAATACCAACGTAGTCATAATTAAATTGACCCTCGCAGAAGGCGACTAACCTAGCAGGAAAGTTAAATACAAGTAATAGGTATAGGTCTACACGACCTGGCGATGCCGACACTATATTGACATAAGTATGAAGTTTTATAATAGACTGCCATTGTAAGGCGCGACAGAGAAAATGATTCACCTAAACCTAACCTGTTACAATAGATCCCAATCAAATTAGTTCAATCTAATTATTATTATTGTAATAACCAATGTGCTGGGTGCACGGGCTCGCGCCCCCCGAGTTGAGTAACAATTTAAAAAGAATCACAATCGTAACAAATCTTTAACTTTTAGCAAGCAGAACAACTATTTTAAAATAAGTTACACGTTAAACAGAAATAATTAGCGCCCCAAGATGGCGACATGCTAAAGTTCCATTAGCGCCCCAAGATGGCGCCATGCTAAAGTTCCAACCCGTCCGTGAGGCGGACACAACGTTAAGTACAAAGAAAAAAGCTAGCGCATAAACCATAATGGCTGACAGGCAAATCCTGCAGTCTCAGAGAAATATAGCTATTAGTAATCATGATTTATATTTAAAGTTGAAACTTAAATTTTGAACAATTTAACCCAAACATAATTTAGAAAACGTCGAACAACGACCTACGTCTAAATCTAAGACAAGTGTCTCACCTAATCGAGTGCAGAGAAATGAGTGACATCACTACACAGTCCAGCCGTTATATACTGTACAAAGTCAATCACGTGTTCACAAACGGCGGGAATCACACTGGGACGAAGGGAGAGGGGTGTACGTTGCTTCGACAGAAATCTCGATTATTCTCGTGATAATTTCAAATCACGCGCCGGTGGATGAGTCTTGTTTCACTCGAACACAACCGTCGGCGCATACGGGTTAGCGCATCTTGATGTTCAATTGTCCGAGTCTTGCTCTAATCGGGCCTCGAGCCACGGGCGGTCAGTAAGCCGCGTGATGTTGAGTGGAGTTGAGTGCGCGTGTTTCATGAAGTCGAGATCCAGCCCAGTCAAAGGGGACCAGATCAGGTGAGCCAGATCGTCCATGTTTGCATTATGCCTGTGACAACGTCACACCTCCTCCTATAAACGCCCGCCCCTACCACCCACTCTGCTTAAATTGAATCCTAGAGACGGATCTGCTTCCGATAATTACTGCTTTTAACTTAAGGTGCGGCCGAAGGGAGCTCAAGTATTCTTAAAGTTTTTATAAAATTTAAATTTTTTGGCAAAAATAAATCAAATATTTCTCCAGTAGAAACATAGAGTTTAGTTTTCTGCACATGCTAATATCAACATATCTTGAATATCTGTTAAGGGTGTCCTGGAAATTTGTCAAAACTTTTTATCTTTATTTAAAAAGTTTTGACAACATTCCAGGACACCCTTGATATGCTCTATGCTCTATGCTCTATGTTGCTACTGGATAAATATTTGATTTATTTTAGCCAAAAAAATGTATGCTATAAAAATTATAAACTTACTCGCGTTCCCTTCTGCCGCACCTTAAGGCTTTTTGCCCACTATAAGACTTTTGAAGAATCTATCACAAAACCATTTAATTGCGAATTAGTGCGGTTTTGTTTTCTCTCTTCTGACTTTATTTAGTTTGCCTTCGTGAGATGCCAAACTGGTCGATTGCCAACAATGTCTTCTCTGGCTCTACGAAGACTGTATAGAGGGTGTCGACGCTAAGAGCAGAGCAAGGGCAGGACAAAACTGACAAATAGGTCATCAACTAAATCAACAGTTATCATTGTTGTCAATTTTACACATACATATTCTTAAAAAAACAATTAAGTCTGAGTCGGTGCAGCTGATAGGGCATTCCTACCCACGATACGACAGTGGCGCACCCATACATTTACTTTGGGGGTTAAGGGTAAGCTATTATTATTATTATTATTAATATTATTATTATTATTAATATTATTTATGAACTTTTTCTAACTAGAAAATGTAGTGGTACCTTACATAAAATCTATACTCCGTTCAACCCACTTTGGTATCCTCATTTTCTAACGTGCTACTCTCGCAGCAGACAAGCTGCTAATGACAAGGAGATCAAGGTTCGAATCTCAGTCGGATTATTGGGGTAGTTTTTTTCCAAAATGATTTTCCACTCTCCCTCCACGAAAATGGGGATACACCTCCTTTAAATATAACCTTCCTAATCCTTAGAGCCTTCAGCTTAATTAGTACATAAGCATATAACCCAAAGGGGTAGTAATACGTGATGTTATAAAATATATACCCGTTTAATTTTTTAATATAAACTTGTAGGCCTAGTATTAAAATGTATCCTATTCGTTTGACAACATATTCAGTTTGGTACTTGGTGTGAATGAACTCAAATAAAATGTAATAACAAATTGCAACATTGACGGGAATAGAGCCTGGGACCTCCATCGGCTTAATGTGTCAAAAAGTTCTACTACTAATCTATCTTGGTTCATCTCGTTTCAAACCCCTACTCTTTACTTTCTATTAATTAGTATGATATAGTCTATTCACCATAGGAATGGTGGTAACTTACAGAAAAAGTTACCAGATATACAATGTGGAAACTGCACATTTTGCGGTGACGCGATAAAACAGAATTTTAAATACTCAGCTGAGTATTGACGACACTTCTTCTTTTTTGAATCCATTGTGCATGAACTTCTACACTTCAAAACAAACGCACAAAAACTGATGGTGAGACACACAAAGTCTAGTGAAGACTGAAGACGAATGTAGGTCAATGGCAAGTGTGTTGTGATGGCAGGAGGGGGAGGGGGTTGAGTCACCAGTCGGCCGCGCTGAGCAACAACAGGTGGTGACTGCGGAGAGGGGTGAGTGCAGTGAACTCGCCGGCTGAGAATAGCCAGTGACTCGTGCTACCCGGCAACTTCTACTGTACAGTACTATTTTAATTTTTCCCCCTTTGAATACTCATCGCCCCCAAATCGCCCCACACTTATTTATTGCCCCCCTGATAAGCCAAATCGCCCACTTGGGGGCGATCGCCCCTAGGTTGGGAACCACTGGTCTAAACAGAGGCGCTAATCTCGCAATAAACTAGACTGCCGATGGCGGGGATATCGGAATTAAATCCCTGTCGCGTGTACTGAGGTTTTTCCAAAATTGTTTCTTTATCTCCAAGCAAATGTGGGTACACTACTTCTAAGGCTTTACTCCTACAGGTTACACACATTATAATAGAAAAGAAGTCTTTTTAAAACAATATATAGATTTATTAATAGAATAACACATAATTAAGTAAATGATAGTTTTACAATAATATAGACAACAGCAGTCAATGGCTAAGAAACAGGTATCAACAAAAAATACTATGGCTGGTCACATTCCCCTTTGGTACTGCCAGGGCATCCGATAGTACATACAATTCTAATAGCAAGTGCATCAAGAACAAAACAAACAATACGAATCGATCGAAAGGCAAAATGTAAAAAGTATTATTTGCGCGGACCCCACTATGTCTCTAGTGCAGTTCCCTGGGTTGCGCACCGAAACTAATACTGCACGGGAAGCGTAACTACTTGACCAACCCAAAATACTGGTTTCTATTAATTGAATTATAATAAGGAAAACAAATACAGACAACCTGGGGGTAGCCATCCATAAATAGAACTAATGCTCATGACGTACAAGGTGTCGTGATAAATTTTGATTCAAAACAGATAAGAGGAACTTGTGGAAGTTTATAAGTCCCTAACTAAGACATCATAACTTTTACATATAAACATAGTCTACAGGACTGAACTACAATATTTGAAAAACAAGCAAAAGAGACTCGTCCCGCACTCTGAAGGACACTATATTTAATCAAATAGATAAAGCTTTGACTTAGCTAGTCAACAAAACTTGAAGGTGATTAACTGTCAACTAGACATACTATCAATTCGAAAGAAAATCATCTCCGACATTATACCAAAACTAAAAGGGTGCTAACAGATATTGCTCATCTTTATAACAAAAATTATATTCTAAGTCATAAGGACTCGTCGATGACTTTACAATATTTAATAAACCGGAGTCAGTGGTTCCATCCGTAGCTGCGGTGAATCCCACGGCCTAGGCTTCATAGGTGGAATTGAAATGCGTCATCCTGTCTAAGGTGGTGGTGTATCTGACGCCTCAGTCTTCATGGTCAACGTGACGATGCTGGAGTCCTTCCTTCAATCCAGGGATACAGTAAACTGGCTCTAATGTGAACCGGGACATGGGTCCTTATATAGTTCCCAACCTGATACGAATAAAAGAAAGCGGAAAGGACGATAAACATAAGACCATAGAAACGGGAGAGGCAGGCGAAGGTGGGGAGAGAGAGAAATTAACAAGAAAGAATCACTTGCGGGGAAAAGGAAGGAACACGTTTCCTTGGTTTACCACCAGGGTCATTGATGAGCCGTAGGTCTTTGCGTCGATGCACGGACGCATTTCTTCTCTTCAACAGATCTAGTTACGATAGCACGTGTGGCGGCCATTATTGAATAGTTTCGTGCTTCACATGTGCGACAAATGAATCTATAGACACATCTTGAAGAGGTGAGTAAACACCAAAGCATTATATATTCAAATATATCTGTTTTAATCATGTTATTTAAAATCCGTTATTATTTTTATAAGAATTTGTGATATAGATGTATTTTACTATATTTTCTTGTCAACAGCATGGCAAGCGTATATGAAATTATCTGACATCATCCAATGGGAAAAGCAATGCGTTAAAGTATTTTATTCATAACTATGATAATATCCGTCCTCTTCTTTGATATATACTCCAGTATTTATCAAAAGACAATATTTTTGACTAACCACGTGTTTGCATGTAGGGAGAAACGTAATTTTATTAGACTACATCTTCGGAGTGGACTCAAAAATTGTAAATATAGGTTCTTTCTTGCATAAATCATTAAACTATTGAATTTTTTAATTGTAGCTGTCCAATCTATCTGATTGACATGCTACAACACTAGAGGGGTGTAAGGTCGACCAATCCAATACAAGAATCATCAGAAAAGGTGCCAAGTTGGAGCGGAGTGGCTATTGCGCAGGTGCGATGTTCTGTAGTTTCAGAGGTGTAGCAAGAGTTCGACTCTCATTGTTTGGGCTGGGTCAAATTAAAATGGAGTGAATAGTGGTTCGACATCAGGTGACTTTGAAGAAGGACACTAGCACGAGTCGGACCACGGTAAGTCAACTGCAGCAAATTATTTCAGTTACTTCTTGCAATATTTCTTGGTGTTGAATATGCCTGTATGTGCGGGATAAATGCTTTTATCCCAGTGCAAATAGATTCATAAAAGTATTTAAAAATTAAGCAAGTTTTAGTGAGGTACTTTAGCTTAGTTGGTAGTGTGCTTGCATAGAAGGATAAGGGACCCTAGTTTAATTCCTGACAGGGTCAACCATTTCTACAATTGTGTTAGACTGGGACTTACCCTCTCACAATGATGTATTAATGGCCTGGGGACTGAATACCTTCATCTGTTTTAGAATTAAGCTAATTTTCAAAATTGTGTGACGATATAACCACTCGGTTCAGAAAGTTTACTTTAAATGCCTCAAATAAAAAAAATTCAGAGACATTTCCCACCCACGTGGTATGAGGGTTCAAGTTTATAATATTGTAACGTGGGGGCGCACGTGACCTGGGAGGGTCACAGGCCGTTCACACGTGAAAGTGCGAACCACGAGTTCTTTTAGAGATATTGGGGTAGGTTGCCGACCAAACACGAATAAAAATGCCCATGGAATATTCAAGGTTATGATTATTAAAATTACCACTTATATACACACTCAGATTAACTGTATATCTAAATTAATTACAACTAAACAAGTAATTAAGTAAAATGAAAAGAGCATTAATCAAGTTTGTAACCTAATTAAACTAATAGAGCACAGAGATATAAGTAAATTAAATAAATAAATTAACAACTCTAAAACACCTAATAACTATACAAATATTTAAATACAGTCACAAACATGTTCATTAACACAGTAACAATAAATGTCTACATCACCCGTGTACTTAGTCCAACACTTGTCCCGCACACGATACACTGCGATGACCCGCGATACACAAAAACCGGTCCACACACTGGACACGCAGATCCACACACTGGACACACTGGTCCACACACTGGACACGCTGGTCCACTACCAGTCTCACTGATTGAGAGCCAAGAACTGACTACTCGCTCTCTCTGCACGGCTATCGCTGAGCTTGTTTATATAGGGGTGGTGACAGCTAAGGGTCTGGAATCCTCCATTTATAAAGTTAAGAGTCCAGAATAAAAAGAATCCCGACCCTTCCAGATGTGTCTCCGTCCTCCCCCGCACCTCCTTGGCCCCTCTAATCCCCCACCCCCAGTCAAGTGAGAAGGTCACTACCTACCTGCTAGACAAGGAGGGAGACAGAGAGAACAAGGAGCGCAGCTAGGGTAAACAATGAGAGCACGCTGGTCCCACTGTTAAGCACTAATCTTGTTACAATATACTAGATCAATGGGGCTGTCAAGGTTTAAATTTCTTTGGGGTGCACTTGAAATTGCAATCCAGGAAAGCACACATGTTCATAAACTTATGTTAAAAAAAGCACAGGAAATTTAAAAATAAATAAGAACAAAGCTAAAAATATGCGTAGGTTCTCCACCCATAAGTAATCTGAATATGCACAATCTTCTTTAAGATCGTGCATCACATGCCAATCAACTCTGTGATACAATAGGCTAGAAATCGTAAATTTACACCAACACTTTTGCACGTGGATCAATTTTGATTAAACATTAATGGAGACAAAGAGTTAATAGAAGCTACTAATACAAAAGATTGTTAAATTATTAAAAGATATTTGGGTAGAAACTGCATTGAAAAGGCCGTTTTTGGCCATCTTAGAATGTCTTCACATATAAGTACTGTGCACAAATCTTCATTCTGTCATAATAGGGACATACTATATAGTTATTAATCAGAAACTTTGTCGCTTTGTCCCCCATCGTCACCGTGAACATTTTGAGCCTCGCGTACACACACACACACACACACACACATACATACATACCCACACATACACACAAACGAGCTGGGAACTGAGTTGGGCCTGCTATGATGAAAGCTCTTAATATAGCTGTCCAGAATAAAATAACTGAATGTCAACACTTTTTTTCCTTTGCAGGTTCTATGCTGATGGGCTGAATTTTTACTCTGTAACTTCACTATCGTCTAAACATGGCAAACCAAAGAAAGTTTTATTCAAGAGTAAATTTCCAAATCATCAGAAGTATAATTTTTTTTAAAATCCAATTTATACTATTTTTCTGATCAAACTTTGTCCCAAATTAAAACGACAGCATCTAACGTCTACATTTTTAAAAACATTTTTGGCAGAATTATGTGCTTCTTTTTCAAAATCTGAAGAAGAATTTTGGGATGAAAATGTCCGTTACATAACCACATTTGTCCATAACAGGTAGTTGTTAACAAAGAATATAGCAGAATAATAACTGTAAAATACTGTAACGTGGGGCGCGCGTGACCTGGGCGGGTCACGGGCCGTTCACACGTGAACGTATGAACCACGAGTTCTTTTAGAGATATTGGGGTATGCTGCTGACTAAACACGAATGAAAATGCCCACGGAATATTTAAGGTTTTGATTATTAAAATTACTACATACATACACACACTGATTAACTATATATCTAAATTAATCATAACTAAACAAGTCATTACGTAAAATAAAAAAGTCTTAATCAAGTCTGTAAATTAATAAACTAATAGAACACATATAGATATAAGTAAATTAAATAAACAAATTAACAACTATAAAACACCTCTGGCTATCGCTGAGTTTGTATATATAAGACGTGCATCAAGTTGGCCCGCCACTGTTTCCAAATCGGTTGAAATTTATATAGTTCTTAGTGCTACGTTTGTGCTCATATGTGCCCGAAGCTCAACATTTGTGCTATTAAATTACTCAAAATATAACGATTTTAATGTGGCGGGCCAACTTGATTTCAAGCTGGCCCGCCACATTTTTTAAAACATCCCATCTGGATTTTGATTAGAAAAGTTCTTAGTGCTCCATTTGTGCTGATATGTGCCCGAAATTCGGCTTTTGTGCCATGAAATTACGCCCGTGGTAACAATTTTAATGTGGCGGGCCAGCTTGATGTTCAAGTTGGCCCGCCACATTTTCGAAATAGAGATTTTCTTGTGCCATTCGTTAGTGCTCCATTTGTGCTGATATGTGCCCGAAATTCAGCGTTTGTGCCACTAAATTACGCCCGTGGTAACGATTTTAATGTGGCGGGCCAGCTTGATGTTCAAGTTGGCCCGCCACATTTTCGAAATAAAGATTTTCTTGTGC
>JBCFYV010004932.1:0-19226 GCA_039000515.1 Timema cristinae
GACCAAACAAAAACTCTGGGTAACATTACATCTCTCGACATTTTTAAAAACAGGTCAAAAGGGTTATTGTGTCCATCCAGATGGCTCAGGGCTCTATCCTAACCCTGGACGATCGGTCCAACACAAATTTTTAACTTTCTTCCTACAGCTGAATTTCTGAATCATATGCAGGCAACTCACCGTAAATGAACGATTTTTCCTTTTCCAAATTCGTTTTTTAGTTAGTCTACTTGCAATTCTGAAGCCTTTACGATACGTATCGTTAAACAAAGGGTACGGGAGGAAAAGAGGGAGGTCTAAAATAACAAAATTTTAGTTAATCCTCCATTTTTTGTTAGACAGCCATGAAAACTTTCAAATTTATTTTTACTGTAAAAGGGGTCTCTGTCATTTTTGGTTTTTTTTAATATTTGCAGGTTATATGTGTGTTTTAAAGTTGTTTTCCTGGAAAATGTATTTAATGAAAACTTCCCTACTTCTCCCGAAACCCTTAAATTTTGTTCAGATTTCGTCCTATAAGGAACTAATCTATTGGGCAACTTGAAAAATTTTCTGTTTGAAGGATTTTGGTTCGTTCGTTAAAAAACGAATTTTCGAAATCGAACGTTCGTGAACCGAGAGTAGCCTGTAGTAATCTATATTTTAAAAAAAACATGTCCTACGACGACTGATTCATCATCGCCGAGCGCAAACATCAAGGCAACAAACAGAAATTGGGAAACTGTAATTCATTTTGTTATGTAGGCACCCAACAAAAAAAGGATTTTAAAAATTCCCCCCCAAAGGGGTAAAAAAGGGGAAGAAAAATATGAAATGAAAATATGTAAAAGTCCCGTCATTTTGAAATTACATAAACAAAATTTTGTATTTCGGTTATTGACGTAAAACAAATAAATACGGGTTTCAGGAATTTTGGGAAAATTTTATTTAATAAGGGATGAAAAAGGGGGGTAAAGTTTGAATCGGGGACTTGCATTATTTTATCTGAGGGTCAATTTTATGGTCATCAACTAACAAAATATTTTTAATTAAACTGTAAATACATATTAATTTTGGGGGTTTTTGAAATAAATCAACTTCCACGAGAGAAAAAAGCCGCGGGCAACACATCTTTTTTTTATTTAATTTAATTTGTTCTCATACCATTTCCTTAGATTTAAAAATAAAACACCTTTTTAAAAAAAAATTGAGGGCCCACCGCTTAGATTTTCTCTCCTTTGTTTAAAAAAATGGAATTTTTAAAAATGTGAAAATTTTATAAGTGAAGTAATAGGCTAAACATTTTTTAGAAACACAAACACCAAAGATTAAACTGAAATAATAATCCCTTTTACTTATCATGGAATTAGGAACCGGGGAGCATATTAAAAAAAAACATCGAGAAAAGAGAAGCATCTTTGTCCACCAAAAAGAAAGAATCAAATTAAAATCTTAAAGACCTGAATTAAAAAATAAATATATTCAAAATAACAAAGCTAATAAACTATTGGTTTTATAAAAGCATTCAAAGTAAAAGATTTTTATCTTTAAAAGTACTACAAATTACAATGAAAGTTACTTCGAACAACAAGCAAAGAAATGAAAAAAAATTGGAAAATTTTCCCCCCCCCGTAAAAAAAACCGTCATTTTCATGGGAAAATGAAATTCCATCTTGTTTATAAAATGATAAACTACTAAAAATTTAAAATTTAATCAAAATTTGCCCTGGGTTTCGGAAAAAAAATTTTTCTCTCTTTTTCCTTCAGTAAATTCCCCTTTAAAAATTTAGGGTTGGATACAATCCATAAAAACCCTTTGGGGGAAACTTTTAAAACCCAGATACCAAATTATGCCCAAAAGGGTTAAATAGTTTTTGGGCTCTAGCCCGGGGTACGGACAGACAGAGGGGCAATACAAAACAACTTTTTTTTGTTTTGTTTTAGGGGTCATAAATTCGACATTAATCAAAATCTCAAGTTAATTAAATTTTTGACTATCACCAAAATATTTCCCTTTTTAAACTGATTTTTAGAAAGTAAAAATATTGCCCAAATCAAAAATGTTCCAAACCGAACTAGGGCTTTAAAATCAGGGGTTTTCCAATTACCTACCAGTCAAGGACCTCCAAAAGCCTTTGAATCGGGGGGCCCCCCCCTTTTTTCTAAAAAAAAACAGAATCAATAAAATTTTTATTTTTAGAAAATACCCCCCCCCCACCCTTTATTAATAAATAGTTAAAAAACCCTACAAAACCGGGAAAATTTTTGGCACATAAATCCCAGTCAAATTATTTTTACATACTTTTATTTTTACATTAAATCTAGTTGAAAAAATTAAAAAATGAAAATAATAGTAAAAGTTAACATAAAAAAAAGTTTAGTTGGGATTCATGAAAATGTTAACTATTAAAAAGTTCAAATTTTATTAATTTAGGTCTAGTATTAGTGAGAAAGGAAAACTTTTTTTCTCAAAAAAACTTCTTGAAGGTGGAAAACTTAGACTCGAAAAATCTGAAAACCATATCGGTCTTTTTTTTATACTTTTTTTTTCATGTAGCAGCACAGGGGTTGAGGGGGAGGGGAAGCTTTTTTTTGATTAAGATTAAAACCAGTGTTGTTTAATTATTCTTTAACTTTTTATTTTTTTAACTTTGAGGTTTTACGGACCCCCTAGGAACACTCGGGACCACTATTTGGGAACTACTGCTTTTGATCATTGGGTTTGGAATGTTGGATCTTCTGCCGCTGCCTTCTAACTAAGTGCCAATGGCACCAACCCTTCCCAAAAAAAAACGCTTGATTTCATGAAAACCCCCTATGAGACAAGTGGTGGAGTTCCTTTTTTACAGATCCAAAGTCCCCCGGTTCCCCCTTTTTCCCGCAGCTTCCCCCGGATTTTTTTTATGAAGCAGTGGTTTGTAAACGCGGGGCAGCTCCAGCCTCACGAGGACACACAAGAGGTACCTGAAGAAAAGGGAGCGTTACGGTCTAAAAACTGAGATTAACACTGAAAAGGTTTGTTGTTCTGTAAAAAACACGAAAAAATCTATCCGCAGAATTTTTACACTAAAAAATTTTTTCAAACCCAAAGCATCGCAGTTATGGCTCATTTCTGGGTGAGCCGTGGAGTTTTTTTAAAGGGAATCTTTTGTAGGGAATTTCTTTTTTGCAAATAAATTTTGTTTTTTTTTTTCAGAACATGGTGAAGCATTCCTAATCCCAAACAGTTGGGCATTTGTTGCGTGTACATCGATTTGTTGCTACTAATATCAAACAGGTATTTTTCTTAAAATACACATTTAAAGGGCTTTTTCCGCTTACACAAGGGGGTTCAAAGATTGTCGTAGCTATTTAAGTGTTTTTTAAATTTAACTTTTTAAAAAAAAAAAAAAATTTATTTATTGCGCTTCTGGGCCCTACATCGTTTGTCCCCAAATTTTTTTTGTTTTTTAAAAGATTAGCCGTACTAAGGAAACCCGGTTGCTCAGGGCCCAAAAACCCGAATGTACTAATCCGTACATCCTTTCCGTAAGGCTTTTTCTACGTCCCAAATGAATAAAATAAGAATTATGGTGATATGAGGCTGGGGAAAAACCAGTGTAAACACAAAAACCCTTTAACTTAAGTCTAATTAAACCCAAAACCCGGAGACCTTTTGGGTGTTTCCCCTTTAAAGGAAAAAATACCCACGATACCACCCGGGGGCAATTGAACCCAAACCCCTAAAATTTGTAGCCAGGGTGCCCCTTACCACTAACCAGGGGCCCGGTTACTTTTAAAATTTAAAACCCGAAAAGCAAAAAAAAGCTAGACAATGTTTTAACCCCTTCCTCCCCCCCCCCCAAAAAACCCAAAAATAGATATTAATTCAAAAGGGGTTTAAAATTTCCTTTGTTGGTGATTTTTCCCTTGTTTGCAGGTCGGAGACAAGTATTATCGAGAAAAGGGACGTCAAAAATCTACATGCTGATACAAAACTGGGCCTCCCCAAAAACTCATAAACTACACCCAGGAACCTCAAGCTCCTGGCCCCCTTTTCCGTTTTCCCGCCAACATCATCACGTTGGGTGGGTCGGGGATTCCCCAAATGAAAAAAACTTGCCCAAAAAGGGAAAAACCTTCCCAAAGGGGAAAAAGGCAGCTCGTCTTGACGCCCAAGGTTTTCCCCCTAAAAATTCTCGGGCCCAAAAACCCTCTTGGGCGCCCCAAAGGGCCGTCGGAGTCGTACTTTCCCCGGGTTAAACTTTGTCTCCACCCAAAGGGGAGGAGGGGGGGAGGTCATCAAAATAAGGGGGGTTATTTCAACTGATTGGTACAAGGGAAAAAAAGGGGAAAAATTCTCATTAAAACCCCATTTTCCAAGGAAAAACACTTTAATATCTAAAACCCCTAAAAATAAACTCTAATCAAAAACTAAATGAAAAATATAACAAAAACCTCTTTTAAAACCAAAAGCAAAAAGGCACATTAAGAAAGGTCTCATGGGTCCTAACAGATGGCAGCACAAACTTAATATAAAAAAAACCAATTTGGGAAATTTTCCCCTCTTTTCCCCCTGTATCCTTAATTATTGAAAATTTTTTTTTCCTCACATTTTTTTTTCCGTTCAAAATGATTTTTGGCATAAATTTTAAAAAAGGTTTTATTCCGTGTTTGGGGGCTTTGGGGCGCTAAAATCTTTTTAAACAAAAAACTGCCGGCAAATCCCACTCCTGGGTTTTTTATCAAGCCCCCAAAAAACCGAGACGGCACCGAGAAAATTTAAAGCCATTAGGGTCGAGCGATAAGGTGACTTTATATCCACACTTTAAACTAATAGTGAATGGAGTGTGATCTGAAACGGGGGGGTCCTGTGGAAAAAAGGGGTTGCGGGGGTTTGTTTGGGTTTGAAAGGTGGGAAAAAATGCCTTAGGGATATAACTGGGGGGGCTGTGCCCAAAAATCACTGGGATTTCTGGCACAAAGAAAAAATAGGAAAACCCCGGAAAATTAACCAGTGCCCTTTTTTGAATTGTTTAAAAATCCCCAACGATTAAAAGTGGAACATATAACTTAAATGTTGAGAACCCAAATTTTGAGATTTGGGCTTTTTGGAATGTATTTGGCTCATTTTGCCATTTATCCTCCCTACTTTTGGTTTGCAAATTTAATAAGATGTTTAAGTGTGTATTTTTTTTTTTTAAATTTAAATAATTGCCCTTGGCATTTTTTTGTGCCCTTTTTAAATTTGTATGACAAAAAATAACGTTAAAAAAAAAAACCTGGACCCCCCTTTTTTAAAAGGTGTCCACGACTCCCGTTTATTTAAACGAAAAATGTATTTAGATTAATAATTTGAGAGCTCAGAAAAAAACTATTTTGAGGAGACTGAGGGACTTTGGGTTTTTCAAAAAATTTTTTAATACAAGGGCCAGACCCCAGTCGAATTATTGCACCTCAAATTTCGAATCGAAACCAAATACAAGACGAAAAACCAAAAGGCTTGAAACTGAATACAAAGATTACACTCACCTAGAAATAAAATGGGATGGGCCAATTTTTAAACCCATGAAAATAAACCAAATTTATTCTGGGAAAGGTAGGGGTGTCTTTCTTTGGGGGCGGTTAAGGTGACTTTTTCATCGGGGCCCAAAAAGGGTAAATTTTGAAAAAGTCGGTAAGATAGTTAAAGTAACAACAATTTGTATCTGGTTCAGGATGCCTCAGAACCTTTGAATGCAGTACAGTTTAAGTGTCTGAACTTGTCCACTATTTTTTAGATTACACAGGTTCTTTAACAAGTGCATGTCCGTCGTTGTGTTCAGATTATCGCCTTGGAAAACAACATGAAGAAGCCACAGGATTTTGGAGGTTACACAGGTGTCCTTAACAAAGGGATGTCCGTTATTGTGTTCTTATATGTATTCGTGGGCTTCGTTGTTACCTCAAGTATGGGGAGAATGCCATGGCAGCGTCACCTTAAATCTTCCACCGATGAGATGTGAGTATATTATAGCGTTGTGGAGAGAGTATACCATTGGAGGAACTGCCCATTGTAATTTTGTGAAATGTGTATTTTCCCACCAATGTGGTGTAAGCCGGATTGTGAAGAAATACGTGGATCCTGATCTGTTTCAGTCTTGCCCAGAGTGTGAAGATTATGTTTGCCGTAGCTATCTTATCACATACGCCCTGCAGTGCTACGTCCCGGTGAGATTGTGTGGAACACTTACCTGAAAGAGCGGATGGCCAAGCGTTCCGAAACGATGCAAACATTGGTGGAGTACCTCATGAGACTGCGATGGTGCTGGAACCTGTGAGTACTTCTATTGGTGTTTACTAGAGCTAGGAATCACCCATATTTCTGTGAACGCCTAGCATGCACAACCCACATAACTATTTTCGCTTATTGTAGGTCGAGGCCATGTTTTAACTCTCCGAAGAGTACTGGATGATCGTGTGATTGTGCATGTATTTAAGGCAAAGCAAACTCAATTAATAGAGCCCTATTTTTACGCCTGGAAAAAACACTATATGGCGATCAATAATTTCAGTAATTGATAGATTTATTGGTATTTGAGTTTTAACTAACCAAAAATCATACCATATTGTTGATTCAGATAAGAAGTTATCATTAACATAATATTATTGAACATCTGTTGCTAATTTGTCGACATATTTTTACTAATATTTTTCATTTGTTGGGATGTAGCTCAGATTAACCAAATGTTTCTTCATGTTCATCTAAAAATTGAGATCTCAATGAGGAAATAAGAATCTACATATGGAATAAAAATTGATCATCTATAATCGCGTCATTTATAGCCACTGGGATGATTTGTTCTTAGAGTTGTTTTTTGTCTTGTCTTGGTATGAAAGCTCAACATTTATTTAATCTGCAATATTATTAAAGATAGTAAGTATATCTTAAAAAATTGAACCGAGTTTTCCCTACTCTGCAACAGAATATTTATTATTTCTATACATGATGTTCACTTTTAAGAAATCTAATTCAGGGACCTATAAAGATTGAGTTATTGATTTTAATATTGAAGAATATTTACTTATTACTATAAGAGAAATGATAGCCTTGGAGTTATATAAGTGTTATATACAGTTATACACCGTCTGCTTTGATTTGGCATTGCCATTTTGAGAAATTTTCCAGCTAGTTTAGAATTTTTATAAAATTATCTGCGAGTATTCAAATACTTTTAGTTTTTGCGTCCCAGCGTGTTTCGCACAGCATAGGAATATCTGGTACAGTAGCTCTTCTCATGGAACGTTCTCGAAACAGTTTAATAATGGCTTTTATTGTACCAACTACATTTCGGATATCGGTATAAATAATTTAAATCATGCACCACTAAATGAGGTGATGATAGATGAGAGGAACAGTGTACGAACATTGCTTTTGGATACACATTTCTAATTTTTTGCTTGTACGTCTCCTTCCTTTTCTGCCAGGGCAGAGCAACCATCGTACCCTTGTCCAACTAAATTTTCCATATCTAGTTTGAAATTCGAACATGCTTTAATATTATATGTGGATATATCTTTTTACTACAATCTAAAACTGGTACAAATCCCAAAAATTCTTCTCTGATATTCGTTTTCTCCATTAATATGCTCAGAAAATCTAACTCCTAATATAATTGCTCCATTCCTTCACTATGGTCGTTTCATCAGTCAAAATGGAAAATCCAACAGCAGCATTAGCAGCGGCCACTATGTAAATTTCGAATAATGTTTCAGCAAATATCAAGAATTTCATTTTGAGTTTTATGGAACAATATTTGACATTGTTGCTGAATGTTTCCAAGTGAGTTTTTTAAAACACTATCTCCTGCTTCAATTCTGAAATATAATAAATTTTGAAAATTTCCTGTGGTACTTAATTTGCCTTGAAGACGAAGTCAATTGTTTCGCAAAAAAACTAATGTCGACACGATTAAAAAAAAAACTCATTTCTTCTACGTAGTATGAGCACCATATATTAATCTGTAACTTTACCGGCTGTTATTTTCTTTCTGATATAGGCTATGTGCACCAGTACATGATGCCGCTCAGATTTTCCCTGCAATAACTTAAAAAACGCGCCGTCTGCGCGCTCGTGCCGTGAATTCAAATATCGTCTGCACGTTACACGGTGACTATTGACACGACGTTGGATCCAATATTGAAAATTTATGGCATTGAGAATTTATATGAGCTCGTGCGGCTTCTTAAAATTATCTATATTTTACAAATGCCGTATTAATAAATGCCCTTTGATATTGTCTTTTCACTTTTTGTGAAAATAACACTAAAAAATTACTAAAGCACGTTTTAAAATGCTGAGTATGCTATCCAAGTTTATAATGAAATAACCAGGCATGACGAAAAGATTTATTGGTACGGATTGAGTAACGAAAATGTCACTAGCAACCCCCCCCCTTAATACTATAAGGCGAGAGAGGCATGTAAATTAGGTAAAGTTACCTGAATTGAACATAACAATTTTGTTAGTAAAAAAAACAACTAAATGCTTGACAAACAATCAACACCGCGTGATAGCGCGCTTTTCCGCAACGTGGAAATCAATTAACATCTAAAGTAACATAAACGATACCCCCCTCAAAACAAATCACGTTACTTTTAAAACCCATCAAAGGTAACGTCCGGATCTCAGTGACATGGTCTTTGGTATATGTTCTTTGGTTACTTCGCTAAATTGATTAGTTCCTAAACTAGGTTACTCTAGCGTTTAAGTTATCCACCCTATAGTTTAAATATATATCTTTCTTACAGGCGCCCGGTAGCAAACTGTTTTTTGCGTCATAGCACTAAACAAGCCACAAGTAATAATAACCCAACAACCCTAAGGCGTTAAACTTGGGCGGACAAAGTTGAGATCCATAAACAGCTATACTTGAAAATAACAAAGCCTGCCGGTTTCGAACCCATGGACAGACATATTCGTGGTTAAAAGCTAATATTGCAAACGTATAGAATACAATACAATAGTGGCCCAACCCGAATATAATGTGGCGTAAAGCGACGGTCTAACTCGCAGCCGCTATATGCCGTAGCATTTTAAGTCAAAATTCAAATAAAAATAATATTAATAACAAAGTCCCAGAATAATAATTAGAAAGATTCCCCCATGACGCGAAATAGTAAATTTGGTAGGAAGGTAAAATCCCCCGAAACCCAGTCCCTGCCCTCACCTCATTAATCCTCGAGCCGGTGGGGTAGTAATGACTGAGATCCCGTACCGCTAGTATTTTATAAAATATAATTCTCAAAAATGGGGCGGATCGAAGGAAGGGAAGTTGGAGAACATTTCAAACAAGGGGAGGAGAAGTTCGAGGCTCATATCGAAACACGTAGCACCTTCGCGAAGCTCGCGAAGGGGAAACGGGAAATCTTTTATCCATTTTCTCGCTGCCGAACACGTGGGGCGAGCCCCATTCCGGCTGGCGCAGACCGCCTTATCAGTCATTTATTTGGCGAGAGCGAGGTCGCTGGCAAGATATGCCGCGTGTTGACCCAGTTGGCGGGCCCAGTTGGGGGAGTTTGTTACAAAAGTAATTTTACATCACAAACCAATCATAAATAGATTCTGGAAATAGCTACGGAACAGTTTTATAATTAGACCAAAAAGTGCTACGTAAAAAAGAAAGAACAGACTTCTTTAAAATTTTTGACGACGCACAGCGCAAAGCAAAATATTTTATTGACCATTTTCAAACTGATCAATCTGTAATGAATTAAAAAAATACATACTCCCGTGCCGACCCCCCCCCCCACTTCCCTGCGGGCGCCCATGCATGTTCTTGTTACAATACAATAAGCTATGTCTACATCCTACTATTGCATTTGTTTTCGCCTACAATTTTTCTGTTAAGTCCTAGTATTGATCTAGATGATGTCCGTATTACTAGTTTAGTCCTACTATTGTTTTTGTTTCAGTCCTACTATACTATTGTTAATGTCCACTATTTTTTTGTTAAGTCCACTCGCGGGCGCCATCCCCCACTAGAATTTCAACTCCTTGTTTGGCCGCTCTTCTCTCACTCAGGGATAGCCTTTCCCCCCCTCTAACTTTCCCGTTCTGGCCGACAATTCGGCTACTGCCGGTGGGTCCTGTTCAAGGACACCTCACACCTGTGTGGATATTTGTCTTGTTATCGAACCTACACCCCCTGCTCGGGATCAACCTCAATGAAAAAAAATTTTTTCAGGCTGGTCTAGGGAATGTACAGCACACTGTAAATCAGGCCTGTTAAAAAAGACCATTGTAATGTCATGGGCCCGCGACTACACTACATTGTAATTCATGGCCTGTCAAATTACACTACATTTTTTAAATTTAAAAGGGCCCGTCAAAAAGTACATCTCATTTTAATTCAGGGCCTTTTAATCTACAGCACATTTTAATTTAGGCCATTTGATTTCAGCTACATTGTTTCCCACGGCTGTTAAAGGCAAAGCTATATTTTTATAAATGACCTGTAAATATACAGCTATTTTTTTTATTCTTATCCGTTAGAGGTAACAACTTTTTACCCCTATCCGTGAATTACATTACATTTTATCTCACGGCCATAGCCGCAAAATACGTTACTGGGGAAAGGGGGTTTGGGGGGGGAGGGAAGCTACATTGCCCCCCTCCCTTTTTTTATTATAGGGGTGCAAGGTTTTAAAATATTATTTACTAATTTACTTATTATTTCTCGACCAGTCCATTGAACAAGATTAAATTTATACATCCTACTCATCTTTTAAATTCAAAATTTAAATTTAATTTTTTTTTTATAAAACAAAAAAAAGTATAAAAATCTTGTTGGGGTTAAATACATTAAAGTAATCTGATAAAGTAGAGTAAAAAAAAAAGAAATTTAGTCCCACCTTATTTTTGTGAAAAAATTTATTTACAAGCAATTATACCAAATAAGTTTAAATCACTTCATTTGTTATCCCAACTGATGGAGCACCCCTAGTTATGACCGATGGCCCATGTTAGACAGTAACGCTTTTGTGTTTTGGGGTTATTGTTTAAGCCGTGCAAAGGCCACATAGTTCTATACACTGCGGTTTGATTTTCCTCCGTTTTTAACATTAGTTTGTGATCTTGTATTGTGCAGTTGCCAATGAGTCACATAATTTTTTTTTATATTTATAGACTGGAGTTGTTTTCCTCTTTCTTATACTTCTTTTTGTATTTGTCCCCTGTGCTAGGGGCCCATGTTTTTTATTTATAGTTATAGACACTTGTTTTTTGTTTTTTTCCCCCTTTTAAAAAAAAAATTGTTTTAGTGAAAACGGATGTTTGTTTATGCTTAAAACATTAAAACCGATTTAAAAGTTTCAAAACTCATTTATTAGTGAAGGTTAATTGATAGGAAATATTGATAGAAAAATTTAAAGAGACTTAAAGTAGGGGAAACCCAAAACCAATCCCAAAAATTTTATTTCTTTTTTAAGAAAACAAAGTGAATTCAAAAGGTAGTAAAAAAATTTTTTCCCCCCCCCCCAATTTTTAATATTAGTAATTTTCCCAGTTTCGAATAGCTAGTTGTTTATATTTTTTAAAATATGTTTCAACCTCCCAAAATTCCCCTGGTTTTTTTTTTGACTCAAACTAGCTTAACCTGGACATTCTTTTCCCCCTCCAGCGTACAGCTACTTTATTATGTCATGGCTGTTAGTTTAAGCTACATTGTAAGTCATGGGCTTTAGATTACAAATTTGTGATGTTACATCTTATAGATGTTTTGGGGTGGGAAAACAGTAGAAGTTAACTACAAAGTTACAAAAAAATTTTTAAATATATTCATACTCAAGTCATGTGATAAGGGGGCTGTCATTTTCGATAATTTTCCCAAATACCTAAAAAAATAACAAAAATAAGTAAAATGTTTAAAGTTCCATAAAAAAATAATTTAATTTTCTCTACGTTCTCCAACCAAAATCGGGGTTAGTTGCTATGTTATCTAATGGTTTGCATAGTCAAGGCCATAAAATTTTATAACAAATATATAGGGCCCCTTTATTTAGGGTTCAAACTTTTTTTAAAAATTAAGGTAAAATCCCAAATTAGGGGCTGTTTTTACCATGAAAAGCACTTCAAAGAGCCCCCAGATGTTAGTATTAAAAATTTTTCCCCTACCTCCAGCAATTGGGGGTTATTTTTCCCGAAAGAAACACTTCATTAGTTTCTAAGGTGTTAAAAATTTTAAAATTTTTTCCTAGCCTTCGGCATTAGGGTTATGTTGTCATAAAAAAAATCAATAGCCTTTAGAATATTTTCATTTAAATTTTTCTACCTTGCTAAATTGGGGATGTCCCCCCCCCCCCCCCCCCCCCAAATTTTTTGGCGGGCTAGGGCCTTGCGGGTGAACAGTTTTTATTAATGAACAATTTTTTAAAAAGGGAAAAATAGGGTGTTCGGTTAGCTCGATCTGCGGGCCCCAAAATAAGACCAAAGACCAACTTTTCAACCTCATTATTTTGTAAATGTCGGCATTAAAACAAATACGATGCTACACTAAAAGTTTAACTATCAGAAAATTTTGGGCCCACATATTTTGTTTGTTTTTTAAAATACTAGTTAATAAACCATTGTTATTTTAAAGTCTTTAGTTTTCAAACAGTTGACTTTAAAATAAACATTTTAAAACAAATCACAATTTTTAATATTCCATAAACACCTCTATTCATTAATGTTTTATGGGGTTTTAAAAGGGGTTGAACCAGGAATGCAAAATTACAAATTTTTTGCACATGTGGTCGAAAACCCCCAGTTTCAGTCTCCAAGAGCTACACTCAACACAAAAACTCCAACACATGTGGGAAAAATTATTATTAATGGGGTTTCAGTATTTTAAGAACAAGATTTTTAACTAAACAAATTTGATTTTAAATTTTTAAACAAAATTTTAAAATGCGATTTTTTAAACTATGGGTATGCCACTACCCCAATTTAAACTCTAAAATAATTTTCGTTGTGAAATTTTTTTTGGAAAAAAAATTTAATATTTTTTGTTATCATACCAAGTGATATAAAAAAATAAAAAATAGTAATTTTTATCATTTTATTTTTACAACATTTTTTGTTGCTATAATTTACAAAAAAACCAGATTGATAAATTTATTTTAATGTTTTCTCAAATTTTTTCCATGAAAGAATTGGTTTTTCATCTATCAGGAATCTTTGCGGCCCAATCGCAGACATTAATAACTCATTGCAAGTAGGGACCAAGGGGGGAAAAAGGGGGCACTCTTTAAGGGTGGTAAAAACCCTAGGCAAACCAATAATATCCTACAATGGGCGCATTTTTCAGCTTAAAACCGGGATTAGTTTCATGAACGGCTATAATTATTATTTTAATACCTGCTTTTCAAAAGGGACAAACAAATTTTTTTTTATAAACTGTTCTTTATAGCTAAATTTAATTTAATGTCATAAAAATTTGTTAAAACATCAAATATTTTACAATTTTTCCCTTTGCAATAAAAGTTCACTCTGACCAGTCTTTTATTCAAACGTGAGCTTGGGGCACTGTTTCACTTTGGGCCCTGCTTTTTCTCACAAACTTTGGCACTGCGTATGATTCTCCAGTTAGGGGAAAAAATTCTGACCATTTTTTCGGGGGGGGTTTTTTTATAAAAGGTTTTCCCCTCTTTCCCACACAAAATAAAGGTAAAATTTCCTCTAAAGTACCTTCTCATTCCCACCCCATTAGCGTAATTAATGTATACGTTTAGCTCGAAGGGGATGAGGTGTCATGAATAAATGACACAAAAAAACTATTTATTTTGTCAAAATTTTTTTAAAAAAATAAAAACATTTTTTCAAATGTCCTCTTTTCATAATAAACAAATTTGAAAACATGAATAACAAAAATTGGGGATTCTGGAAAACATTTTTGGGCAAATAAAAGGTTTTTGAAATGATTTGTATTGTCATCCCCCAGAACCTACCTAATTCCCAAAAAAAACCATTACCTGCATATTTAAAATAAATACTATTTAAACTTAAATTCATCGGCAGAAAATTAATGTTATAAACCCCAATTGCCAAATAATTTTTAGCCAAAAACATCCTTTCTCTCAACTGACAAAAAAAATCATCTCTCTAAATTGACAAACATTTTCAAGCGAAATATACTCTCAACAATAATACATGTCTCAACTTATGAATGTGTACTGATCTGTAGAAAAAACCGCAACTTTACCCAACACCAAGTTTCAAAAAAAAAGGGGGAAACCCAAGGTCACACACAGAGAGAAGTGGTCAGAAAGGGGGATTTTCCCGGAGGGTACTCTCCCCCCCCCCATATCCTCCCCCTGGGGAACTCGACAGAGAGTCCCCAGAGAAACTGTCCCGGGAGAGAAACATATCTTAAAAGTGACACACCCCCCCTCCTCCCCACCTTTCCCGGTGGTGTACGGGCTCCTCCCCTCCGACACTCAGACTCCATATGCGCTGGCGGTCTGAGGGAAATCGTGACTCAGGATATGTGGTATACAGGTTCCTGGGCTCGGGAAAATTTAATCCCCCAAAAAAGAGGGGGGGGGGGGTGGGGGTGAAAAGGGGGAATAGGATTTTGGTTTAATTTAGTAACGAGATGGGAGCCCGTTGGGGCCTTGAGGGATTGGGGACACAAACTCTCTTCCTTTCCTCGAGCTTCAGGGGGGAGTAAATGCCACCTTTGGTAAATTTACTTTAGTAAAATTTACAGCTAATATAGGGGAAAATTTAGGAGGGGCCCAAAATGGCTAGTAAAGGGGCCCCTTCCCAAGGCGATAGCAACAACCCGGTTAAAATATAGTTTTATCGAAATTGCTGGAGGATTTGGGTTTCCCTTCCCCCTCCCTTTTACTAGGGGAATAAAGCGCTTGGGGGTCAACTAAACTTTCCTCCGTCTTGTTTCCATCAGTTTTAAAGGGACCCTTAGTGATGTGGGGCAAAAATTCATACATACATGGTTTTCGAGCGAGAAATGCAAAGTTGAGGGTAGAAAGAAGTTTAAGGTTCATATTTTTTGCAGTTTTTTTTGCCCAAAAACTTTTTTTCCATTAAAAAAACAATATTTCTATTGTAAAATGTTTTTATTTCTTACGGATGGTGAAAACAACAGTCCTTGAACATTTTCTTACATTGTGGTTTTTTTACCAGAATGTTTTTTCCCGTTTTTAAAAAATTTTTATAAAATTCCACTATTCACTGAAGCAAATTTATTTATTTTGTCAAAAAAGGAGTTTTGTCATAAAAACTCAAAAAAAAATGTATCTTTATTCACATTTCCCTTTCCCCACATTCAAATTTAGTTAGCAGGTCAAGTGATTTTGTTGTCAACGTCCATAAATGTGCAATTTTTTTCAGATTCCCAGCGAATGCAATCAAAATACGTTTGGGGCGACTGAATATTCTCAACGATTGCATTTGCCACGGACAAAGAAAAATTTTTGGTCGAAAGCAACAGATTGTCACCTGATTGCGTCAAAATTTCACCTCGTGAATGGGCCCCAAAGGGGATTTAAAAGTTTAAAAAAGTAAGGTACCTTTTTTCTCTGCCCCCTCCAACTAAGGACCTTGTCTTCCCCTCTAAAAATGGCTCAAAGTAGGGGAAAGGTTAAAAGGGATTTTAAGGGGTACCTATTGCTTTCACCCCCCACATAAGAATCCTTGTCCTCTCCTTTTAAAATGCTCTAACCCAACTTGAAAAGTTAAAAAGGGGGAAAGGGGAACCTGTTTGGGAAAACATCCCAGAGTAAAACCAAAACCCCCAAGACCTTCTTCAGGAAAAGAAATGTCCACCTCCTGGGAAAAACGTTCACAATTTGAGAAATCCCATGAAAGTTTTTTAGCACCAATTTTAATGACATTTTCATCAGAAGGGGTTGGGGTTTTTGAAATGACCCGGAACAGAGAGCTGGTTGTAGCCCACATTTCCCCCACAAATGAAAAACCTCTGGTTCTCCACCAAGGGCCTCAAACTGGGCAACAAACGAAGTTGTCTTCGTCTGACCAGAGCTGCCCAAACAGGAAAAAAAAACCCCAAAAATTGTCAAGAGGGGTATCATATCCTATCATTCGGGGTTTCTTAAACCTAAAAACTGTCAGGAATTTCTCTACATCCTAAAATTGCCAGGAAAATTTCTTTAACATTTAAATTTAACATTCAGGAAGTTTTTATTTTTTTTTTTTTTTTCGAACCTTCTACATTTCAAAAAGTTTCTCGACATTCTAACATTGTCAGAAAGTTTCTCTACATTTAACATTGTCAGAAAGTTTCTCTACATTCTAACATTGTCGGGAAGTTTCTTTACTTTCCTAACATTTCAGGAATTTTCTTACATCCTAACTTTTCAGGAAGTTTCCCCTCAAACTTTTCAAACCATTTCACGAAAAGTTTCTCTAAAATTCTAACATTTTTAGGAATTTTTCTTTACATCCTAACATTACAGGAAGTTTTCTACTTTCCAAACTTTTCGGGAAATTTTTCCCCTACATTCTAACATTGTCAGGAAGTTTCTTTACATCCTAACATCGGGAAGTTTATCTACATCCTACATCGGGAAAGGGTTTTCTACATTCTAACATTTCAGAAAGTTCTCTACATTCTAACATTGTCAGGAAGTTTTCAAATTTCCCTAAATTTCAGAAGGTTTCCTAAATTCTAACATTGTCGGGAAGTTTCTTTACACTTAACATTTCAAAAGTTTCTTCCAAACATTGCCAGGAGGGGGGGGGGGGGGGGAGTGAAAAATAAAACCAGCTCACCCTGGAAAGAAGGTTCCACTGCAGGATCCGGGTGTTCTGAAACCGGGAAACGGTTCTGCCAACCTGGAACAGAAGAGTACTTCCCTAGCTAACTCATCCAACAACTTTGCACAACATGCCAAGTATACTAGGGTATGTTGAGGGCTACCTTCTGCCAGTTCTGTCTGGGAAAGCAGTGTTCCTCATCCAGACTCCTGAAGCGACGGCTGACGAGGGCTGGAATCCCCTCTATTTCCTTATGACACCTCTGCAACAGCTGCTCCCTGCTGAAGTTTCAGGGAGTCAAGATCACTGTCCTAAAGGGTCATCATTCAGAATCTTGGGCGCCGAGGTGAAGCTGCCCATTCTGAACACACAAAACACAGTGAAAACATGGTGTGGAGTGGATTGTAATGGGTAAACTGTGTGGACTTGTGAGTGGTAGAGAGCAGTATAGCGTATCCCTTGTTTTGGCATGCTTGTGAATTTGGGGGATTAGAGATCAGAATGCTTTGTAAATACTTGGGAGTGGTATAGAGCAGTAAAAGCTTGTGTATACTTGGTGGAGTGGTATAGAGCAGTAAAGCTGTGTAACTTGGTGGAGTGGTATAGAGCAGAAAGCTTGTGTAGTATTTGGGGAGTGGGGATAGAGCATACAGTTGTGTAAGTACTTGGTGGAGTGGTATAAAAGCATAACAGCTTGTGTAGTCTTGGTGAAATGGTAAAGAGCAGTAATAGCTTGTGTATACTTGGTAGTGGTATAGAGCAGTACCGTTTGTGTAGTACTTGGGGAGGGGTAAGAGCAGTAAAGTCTGTGTAGAAATTGGGGAGTGGTATAGAGCAGTAACACTCGTGTAGTACTTGTGGAGTGGTATAGAGCGTAACAGCTGTGTAGTATTTGGGTGGAGTGGTAAGAGCAGTAAAAGCTTGTGTAGTACTTGGGGAGGGGTAGAGAGCAGAAAGCTTGTGTATTTAATTGGTGAATGGTATAGAGCATTAACAGCTTGTGTAGTCTTGGTAAAGGGTAAGAGCAGTAAAGCTTGTGTAGATTTGGTGAAGGAATAGAGCATAACAGCTTGTGTATACTTGGTGGAATGTAAAGAGCAAAACAGCTTGTGTAGTAACTTGTTGGAGTGGTAAAGACAGTAACAGTTTGTGTAGTACTTGGCGTACCTTTACCAGGGCCTCCAAAGATTAACTGAAAAGTTATTTACATTTTGAATGCTGAATCAAAGTATCAGTACTCCAAATTATCTATTTAAATTGGGTTGAATAAAAATATATATTATTAAATATACAAACATGGGCCTACATTTTCTTTACTGTACCTATTTTTCCTTTTGAAAATAATTACTGGGGGCCTTACAGTAGGGCCTACCTGTAGCCCAGTGCCGACAGAATCTTAATTTGACCTATCTTTACCCAGGCCCTATTTGAATAGTCTGAAACTCTACGCCATTATGCACTTGAGCACTTTACTTGCTTGAATGGTGTTAACTTAAAGAGCAAAGTCATTTTTGATGTACTGAATTTTCTAAAAGTGTAAGCCCTAAACAAATGCACCCTTTACTAAAAGGTGAATTGCCTCAATTTATACTTTCACACACTTTTGTTAAAATACATTTGAAATGGAATAAAAATAATGTAAATTGTTAATTTAAAAAAATAATAAAATTTGTTCCCCTTCACATTATATGAGTATACTAAATTTTTTCTGTAGGCTTAGCATTAAAAATATATACGGGTTAACTTATATATTCTTAAAATTGTAGTTTGATAAGTTTTGTAAAATTATAGATAGTTATAGTATAAGAAATAATATTTTTTGTTTTAAGAATATTAAAAAACAGGAAAATAACCATCAACATCTATTTTATTTTAAACAAAAGATGTAAGTTTAATTTTTTTTTTTAAGACTAAATATGCCTATGAATAATAAAGAAACCCCTTAAACTAAATTAAGTGTAGTTTGAAACCTTACCATTATTTTGATTAATATTTATAAAATTATTTTTTGGTAAACGTTTACAAATAACTTAGCTCTTTTCTTTTAATTCACGCCTTTAAAAATAGTTTTATATAACCACTATAGAGTGCACATTTGGCAATATAGACAAATCAAAATCAATCCTCGTTTGCCATGCAAACACATCTTTTATAAGCGGGCACCAGTGTAACTGTGCTGTCTGGAAAAAAAAAAGTTTGCACTTAAAGTGAGTCAAAACTGTGAAAAGTTAAAGTGTTGCAAGTAAAGTGCGCAGACTATTCGGACACAGCCCCCGGATATACAAATAGTTTTTAATAACATTTTAAAACAAAATACGAAGATTTCATTTCTTTTGTTGCAACCTACGATAACAAAGTGTTGTTTTTTTTAGTCGGTACAACTGCAATCTGACAACGTGGGCTGCTCCCCAGCGCAGTCTAATAAATTGTAGGAAGGTTACGTTGTAGTAAAGTTGGCTTGCGTTTAGGCCCAAACGGAAACACACTGTAGGGGCACTACTTTATTCAA
>JBCFYV010004933.1:0-19438 GCA_039000515.1 Timema cristinae
CCATGTACTTGAATATTAAGTTATTTTTATATATCATTTGCTATCACCAATTCTGTTTTTTTATGGTAAAGTTTCTGTTATTTACTATATAGAATCACTTAAACAATGAACAAAGAAAACGCCGAAGAAAATGTTTCAGAATCAGTACACCCAGTTAACAGACATACTCAAGCACAGACTACCCCTCATGTGGCTGCACGTCCACGCCGACCAGAAGGTAACATCTTTTAGCCTATTTTATATTATTATGACAGCTATGAATCAACCCACTTCGGCCGCATGGCTTAAGGTGGTACTCTTGAAATAGATTAGACTGTTGATGACTGGGAGATCATTGTTTGATCCCTGTTGGGTGTATTGAGGGTGGTTTTTCCCCCCACTTACTCCATGCAAATGCTGGTACACTTCCTCTAAATTCAACTTTCCTTATCCCTAAACTATTAGAATAATTAGTACATAAGCGAAGGGGCAGTAAGACACGGTGTTAAAAAAAATGCACAATTAACTAATCTAAAGGCCTGAAATTAAGTTCTCTGTTTGGCTAGAGTGAGCCAGTTATAAAATAATTTCATATAAATGAGACACATTGCTGCTATAAAGAACACAGAATTCACTATCTCATCCTTATCTTTGTCTACACTTTGTCTAATTTTATATTTTAGTGTTGAAAATAGTATATTTTATTTTAACGTTAAAAATACAGCACAGTCGTGCTACTCTGAACCTATAATTATCAAGGATGTTTGGATTATCAAGGGATGATAATAAAAAATTGCATAACACCATTAACTAATAATTTGTTGATAAATTATTTGTAAATTAATTCTTATAAAGGCCTATATGTCATATTAATTTGGCTTTAAAACACATTCATATATTTATGGATGGTTTTTCTTTGTATCAAAAATGATACCCACCAGGTGGTCCTTATGATAATAAGAATTTATTTCCGCAATTTATATGCTCTAACCCCCGCCCCCCCTCCCAAATGTTCCTTTATGTAAAAAAAATGTCTTTAAAATTATAACCATTCTCATTAACATTTAATGTTAGCTCAATGCGCTCAAAGTTTTAAATGTGATTCCATATTATTACATCTTACAATTATACAGCAATGAATGCATAAATAATTGCTGTATTAATTATTTGAAAAATTCCACACACAAATCCTTATCTAAATTAATCATACCTATCAAAGACAACATAACAATGCTTACACATGAAATAATATTCATTGTTGACACTGAGAAAATCCGTTAAATCAGAATACCTTGTAACTATACTCATCTGAGATAAGGGCATTGTACTCTTTCATAAGTGCCACACTTCTTTCGGCATTATCATTAACAACACTTAAATGTCTGTCTTCCTTGCTTTAATCATCTCTGGGCTGCCATGTTTCAGGATCAAAATATCAATAATCTGTTGGAATATTAAGGCGATGAAAGAAATGTATAGTGTTTTTTGTCACAAACTCTTCAACCTTCATATCCCGAGAAATAGTACCACTAAGTTGGATGTGTCTAAGAGGTTCGCCGACCCCATCCCTTTCATTAAGGGATCGAAGCATAGATTTTTTTTGAACTTGTAGACACGTTTTTATCAAAAAATGCCAAACCTACAAGCTCCTCACTTAGATACCACAGTTGCCCTTCTAGTTTCTTGCTGGCAACTTTAGAGATAGCAGCATTTACCTTTTCATAAGCACTAAGCTGTTGCAGTAATCTGAGGTCGTTAGATGGTGCTGAAATAGGAAGAGAAGCCGTAAACCAAGATCTAAGATAAATACGCACAAGAAAAAATGCAAATGTTACACAATCCTTCTTCTTTCAATTTAGTGGGTTTGACTTGGCCATGAAACATCCATATCTTGAAAGAATACAGTGCTTTTGCCATCCATCTAGCATGATATATAAATCATACTCCATGAAAAGGAACACCTCCTAAGAAGATAATTGCAAGCTCTAGAAATTCTTAGTAATCATCTCTGAATTGAGTTTCTTGAAGCTGGTTAATTGCAAATTGAGTCACAATGTCCTTCTCATCTCCCAAAGCTGCCATAACTGTTGCATTACTGGTTGCACTTTCATAAGCTGTTTGATTGATCCTATTCCAATATTGTTTAAAGCATTTAAAAATGGCTATATCAGGGCCAGATGATGTACATCGCATAGCCTCGTTGATCACACTTGCAAGAATGAGTTCTAATATGTGGTCCGACATGTTAGGTGTTGGAGGTCCTTTTGTAACTTTTGTTCAAAAGTATGCAAGCTCCTGTTACCTGTGTTGCTGGCAGTAGTGTCAAAACACATTGCGTTTACTTGTTGAATAATCCCCCACTCTTCAATCAAAGTAGCCACTGCTTGAGCCTGTGCTTCTCATGCATTGTCTGTAACTTTGGAACCCCAAGCAACTGATTCACGCCTAGTCCAGACACAATCACCGGCAATCGATTTACCTTTTCCTTCGCATTCAGGTCTGGTAGAAGTTCTTCATCCCAATGAACAGCAAGGGAGCTTTTGTCTGAAATTCTTTTTTTAAATGTATTACAAGCTCTTCGCATATTTTTTCACGATATCTCCAAATAGAATTCCTGTTAATATCAAGATAATTTATTTTGTGGCCGAGGCCCTCAGCATTTGCTGCCAACAGATATGTGGCTTTTCTATCACTTAACTTTACTCTAACCCGCCTTGGTGGCGTAGTTGGCTAACGCGCTTGTCGTGTTGAGCCCGACTGCTGAGGACGGGGAGATCGAGGTTCGAATCTCGATCGGGTGAACTGGGAGTGGTTTTTCCTAAATGGTTTTCCACTCTCCCTCCACGCAAATGCGGGTTCACTTCCTATAATTAAACTTTCCCAATTCCTAATCCATTAGTGTAATTAGTACTTATAGCGTATAACCCGAACGGGTAGTAAGACGCGGTGCTAAAAATATATATATAACTTTACTCTATCTAAAGCCAAAGCAACAGATGATGTGATAATGTTCATACATGGCCTTTTATGGCCGGAAGCAGTGCAAGTGGAAGGTATTGCCATTTCTTGATCAATGCTTTCATGTGCTTTCTCCACATCAGGATCATCACTGTTACTTTCACTATTTACATCACTGGAGTAAATGAGAGCGGCAATTTCGTTCTGAGCCATTTGTTTCTCTTCATACTTCTGCTTACACTCTTGTTGTTTTCGTTTCCCTTGTCGGCCCTAGCTTCTTTGGATGCCAACACTTTATCGATTTTCTCAAAGCAACCACGGCAACCAGGTTCTCTCTGTCTGAGAAGAAATCCTTGTCGTCTTGGATATTCATAATCTGCAGGGCTTTTTGATGAGCATTATCAAATGAATTGTCAGGGTCTCTTGAAAATTTAGACTCATTGACTTGCTGAACAGTTGTTTTCCTATTAGAATTCTTTTTCAAGCTTGAGCCACTTTTCATGAAGTTTCTCCAATTTCTTAATACAAGCCTTTCCCCTCCAAAAAAAACAACAGTTTCCTTAACAACAATCCTACAACATTCGCGAATTGTCTTCTTCAAGGTTCTCTGGTGATAGAAAAAGACACTCAACACTTGTTTACTTGAAGGTAATTTGGATCCTTTCAGCCCACTTTCTTCAGAGCCAACTAACCAAATTGTGGAAACTTGTCTTGTATTAGCTACTTCTGCCATTTATACTGTTCAGCTTTCAAAATAACTGCAACTGACAATATTGTTACGATTATAAAAGCGTGTACTTGAATAAATCAATAATAAATAAGATAAAAAAACTTAAGTAAATCAATAAAATAAAATTATTAGTACTCAAACAAGTTACAAAGCGAACACGACGATAAACACACAGACGGTAGAATTCTAACAGATACAGCGAGTAAACTCAAACTAAACTTGGGTACACAGATAATTGAAGTTGAAATTTCAATTGACTTGAGAGACCTCTAAATATAATCAGATCTGTATAAAACTTTTCAAAAAAATATTTTTTATATAGTAGAACGACATAGAAGGGTCAGACAAAAACATTTCAAAACTTCAAAATTAGGGACCACCCTAATACCCATAGAATAGGCAAGCTGGTTTTATTAATATCTTGCCTTTCTCAAGTCTGTCTAAAATCACACATATCTGTTTTAGACTTAATATGTTATGTTTTATTTTGTTCAATAAAAATATACAACAAATTTATTCAAACACTAGACAAAACATCAGCAGAAATTTGTTGTGATGAGATTAAGAGAAAATACCATTGTGACCTTGAGTGCGGTTGGAGGGAACAAAACTAGGGGAGGTTTGGATTACCACATCTTCCAGACTATCGCACGTTCATACTAGCAGGACTGTGCTGTAGTATATTATATTATATTTTATTGTTAAAAATAGTATATCTCATTTTGTTAAAGGAGCCATTTTATACATCATTCCGAGGTTGTGGAAAAGACTTGCTGCTGAACTTATCGACTTTTTCATCCTCTTCGCCTTCAGATTTATTTTGTCATTGTTTCTCCCTGAAATTTTCTATATTATGTAAGTTTTGAATAATTATGTTTACATTTTATTTCTCATTACACTTTATTGAAGTCACTTGTTTTGAAAATCATGTTTTTTTGTTTAATATCAAATCAATGCTATATTTATCGTGTCCAGTTGAATTTAACAAAAATCTAAAACTTTCTTTGCTCTGTGCATTATTAGAATTGTTTAAATATAAGTTATTAATCAGAGTATTTGGTGTGTATTTGACAGTAAGTACATCTTCAACAGGGCACTAAATAAAAATGTACTCGTAGAACATGCATCTATATTGTATTTACATATGCTTTTAAAATGATCTTGAAGCATTGTAAAACTTTTACAACTTATGCCATTTAATTAATTTAGGACCTTCCCTTCATTCTTGTGGAGTTGATAATTAGTGGAGTGCTCTCTGGTTATTATAGTCCTACACCACATACCCATAGTCATATGGATTAAACTAATTTTAAAATCATTATTTGCTTACCCATTCCCTGTCACGTGTTTATTTCTTCTTCGAAGTGCTCTTACCTACAAATTTATGATCCTCGAAACCTGTTGTTCGAAAAATGCAAGTCAATCAATAGAAGTTCTAATGGCATTGTCCAATGTATATTTGATAACAATGCTCTACCATTTTTCCTTTGACTAATGAACTGATATTTTTACAAAATTAGCCTCCTATTTGCAAACGCAAACAAAGCAAAATAACAACTATTAAAAATGAAGATTTTGTTTAGAATAAAAAAAAAACTATCAAACAAATTGTAGCACATCTTGCTTGATGATCCATTTTAGTCAAACGTGTTCAATATTTATAATTAATTGCCTTTATATATGAGGCCTTCTACCTTGTTTTTAAATTTTGTACCGTAACCATAAATTTTGACTTGACAATATTTAAATTTTCACTGACAATGAAAAGTGTAGCTATGGATATTATTTCAATGCACAGGATATGAGCTTTAACTTTCTAACTCCCAAAATAGCAGAAGTTTTTCAAAGCTAAGAAGGAAATACATTTTTTAGAGGAAGAAACCTTGAAATTGTCATTACCATCCTGTATTTGACTCTCCATCCAGATAAATCTATAATTAAAAAATATATTTCTCCTTAATGAATTCAATACTTAGTGATTCCTTTTACCTTTGAAAAACTTCTGCTCTGCTGAAAATGGATATTAAAAGCTCATATCCTGTGCATTGAAATAATATCCATAGCTACACTTTTCATTGTAAATGAAAATTTAAATATTGTGAATTCAAAATATAAAAATAAGGTAGAATTCCTCATATATGTAAAAGAGAGTACTTCTCTTTTATCATGCTTATATATTTTAAATCTTTATAATATTTATAATTCATTAACTTCACAATATTCCAAGATCATTATGTAAAACAATATGAGAGCAAAATATTAACCAAATAATAAGTGGACTTTGTAAAGATCGTTAAGCCATTGTGAGTTCCATGGTAGCCCAACTACTTTTGAAATGCTTTTATTTGAATCCAAATGTTTTCATATTTTCATAGTCTTTACATTGTTCCAAAGTGGACGGGTCCAAGCAATTAAAATCTACCATAAGTGGGGTCTTGGGCATTAACAACTTTTAGATTGGCTTAAATCACTTCTGAACCAACGATAAAATACAAATTAATAAAACAAATGATATTATAAACATTTTAATTAATCCAATTAAGTATAAAATACTGTAACTTTTTTTAGTGGGCTGAATGAGTTCCTAATCGCAAAATACAATAATCCGCTTGATTACTATGCAGCACTGAGGACATCAGAGATTATACTTTTAGAGATTATTCATCGCATCATTGTATTCATTTATGAGGTAAGCATGAATAAACTCCTCTTAAAAATGTATTTTTTGAAGGTAATGTAAATACATGGAAATAAAATTCTCGAATCTAAAACTGAAGTAAGTCCTTTTATCAAAATATATTTGAAAAATAAATGAACAATGTTTTCTCAAAGTTCATATATTTATTTGATAGCTATAATAATATTTAGACGTGTGGGTGAGGACAGAATATGGTTGTTTTCCAAGTTCGTTATTTTGACTAAACCAATCATCCGTTGACTAACTCAGGATCAATTAAAAAAGTAACCTGCTTCAGGGGTCACCTGGTTTAAGGCATCACACTCACAATGGACCAGTTTTCTGATAACAGGGAGATCTGAGTTTGATCCAGGATGAGTGTACTGAGGGTGGTTTTCCCTAAATGGTTTTACACTCCTCCCACACAAATGCAGATACACTTCTTCTAAATTCATCCTTCCTCATACCGGATTTGGTGGACACAGGATCTAAGGTGTAATTCTCTTGTTAGAAAAGACTGCCGACAACAGGGAGCTAGGGGTTTGAATCCTGGTCGGGTATATTTGGGGTGGTTTTTCCAAAGTGGTATTCCACTATCCCTCTATTCAAATATATATACACTTTCTCTAAATTCAACCTTCCTCATCCCTAAACCATTAGCGTAATAAATACATATGCATATATTATTATCCCAAACCCTGACAAGACGTGTATTAATCACAACTTGTGAATACCAGCCCTCCACCGTGGTTTGGATTCCATGTTAAACTGTAGGTTCTCCATTTCATCTCACAGTCACCGTTCGGGTTATACATACTTACACTAATGTGTAATGGTAGGGTGATTGTGAGATGAAATGGAAGACCTACAGTTTAACGTGGGATCCGAACCACGGGGGTGGCCTGGGCATTCCACACTCACAAGTTGTGATTAATACAGGATCATAGTGCAATATGTCAAGGTAAGCCATTACCTTTCCTGATAAACAAAGTTTACCCTTAATTTATCCTGTAAAGACTCACGCTTATCTTGCACGTTTATACTATGGTATAGCTTACAAGATGCAATGGTGCAATCCATCGAGGAAAGACTGATACTGCTCAGGGCAAACAAAGTGTGCATGTTTGCTTTCACCAACACAATTTGGATACTTTCACTAATTTATATTTTTCCCCTCTGGGATCTGTGAATAAAAAAGTATCTTTTTAAGTTTAATACATTTTTATTTTTAATTGCACTGCGTTTTACTTTACCTTCAGATTATGCACCTATATACTAATTACACTAATGTGTTAGTGATTAGGAAGGTTTAATTTAGAAGAAATGTACTCGTATTTACTTAGAGGTAAAGTAAAAAACCAATTTAAGGAAAAACCACCCTCAGTACACCCGACCGGGATCGAACCTAGACCTCCCTGTCTCAACAGTCTAGTCTATTGCAAGACCAAAGTAGGTTTTATATCAAATATATATTTCTAAGCATCTTCCTGTTCAGCGTTTTACATCCCCCATGTCTCATGTCCTTAAAATATTTGAATCTGTAGATAACCCAGACTGGCAGTAAGATCCATGGAGCATGTATACAAATTTAGGAAATAATTGAGGGGCTGGAGCAAAAACATGATAACTCTCATAGATTTAGATGGGATGTATTCACTATTCAAACTCTATAAAGTCTGTGAATCTTGCTATAGAAAATTGGTAAAATATTCATTGAAATTAGCTATTGTCAAGGTCTTGACTGACTATAAAAACAACTTTTAGTTCAAGAGGTAAGCTGCCAGAAATCACTGCTAACACACTTTTTCATAAAATTAGAATTATCATGTTTTCCTCCTGAGCTTCTCATTTATTTGTTTGTATGCAGGAGAATGAATTAAAGCACAATTGCCATTAAAAAAAACCTTCCAAAGTGCTTCTAATCCCAAAATTAACCTTGGTAAACAAATTTAATTTTAACTTTGAGTAATTCTTAGGTCACAGTTACATTTCTTGGTTGGATAAACTTTTTTCATAGAGATGTTTATAATCCCTGATACTCCAATTCTAATCACCACCAAAAATTATTCATTTGAAAGAAAAAGTTTAACTCTTATTTTTACCATTGTTTACTTAATATTTACCATGGAAAAACCACTTAATTAGTGACACTCAAGTGGTTTCTTACTTTATTCGAATTGAAAGTTGTTTAGTTTTATATAAAAAAAGTGTTTATGCTCATATTGACAGGACATGCTATTAGTAAGTGTCTTTATTATGATAAGAGAGAAAAGAATAATAATTTTTTGTTACTTAACCAGTATATTCATGGGGAGCGCATGAAAAATTACTTGGTTAAATATCCTCTTTAGTGAGAATCAAACTGTTAGCTTCAAGTCACAGGGAAGCACGTTAATGGCCCATCCAACTCGATCACTTGTAGACCGTATTATGCAACCAATAGTTACATCTCTTAATGACAATGTGTTTATAACTCGCTTTGGTGGCCACATGGTCTAAGATGTTATTCTCGCAATAGACTAGATTCCCGAAGACAGGGATATTGGGCTCAATCTCAGCCAGGGGTTCTGACGGCGGTTTTCCACTCTCCCTCCACACAAATGCGGCTACAGTTCCTCTAAATATGGCGTCCCTGATACCTGTTTCGATGGCCGCATGCTCTAGAGCGTCACTCTCATGTTTTATTAGACTGCCGATAACAGGGAGATCGGGGTATGAATCCCAGTTAGGTGTACTAAGAGTTTTTCCAAAATGGTCTTCTACTTTCCCTCCACATAAACACATATACGCTCGCTTTAAATTCAACCTCTCTCAGCTCTATCACATTAGTGTAATTAGTATAAGGGTGTATAACCCAAACGAATATTAAGGCACAGTGCTGGAAAAAAAATTAGTTGTATTCTTTGGATTGATTATGTTGTGTAACAATTTTGGAACTTTTTTGTTTCCAGGGATACTATTTGCAAGAACAAGTTGATATTCAACACATGGGAGGTGCCACACCAGGTAAAATTTTATATGAGTTTACGTGTGGTGAAGTGTGACCAGGTAATTCCAGTTGAACCAGAACCTTATCTTATATGCTGGGTAAAACCTGGCACAAACTTGGACTGTAAATATTCTTTTGCTCGCTCGTTTATTAAGAACATACTAATAGCGGTACTGTTTCCTTTATGGTTTGTATATCTTCTATTCGAATACAAACGTACCGGATATCGTCAATTCCAATACAACCGTACCGGATATGATGTTATATGTCATACGATGGTGGTGGAAGTAGTGGATGATGAATGAATTCCAGAGAAGACCGCGGTGCCCGGCACCTTAACTAATACTATTCTTGTATAGGCGCATGATTTAATCTATTGTCTAAGAAAGTTTTGGTGAGCATATTTTTCAGTCATTCAAACTATAAACAGCCTACAATAACTAAACTCAGGTTTATAATGAGTGTGTTAAGGATGAATGAGCTGACATGCTGTACTCATTAGTATGGTTGAAATTTATTCCTTTAAATCACAAAATGCTGAAATTTTTCATACAATATCATTACTATTTTTAAATTGTTCATGTCTAAAACACATTTTTTATTTCAGTTTAATGACTTTCCAATATAGCAAAGTATTTTAAACAATTAGGCTAATCATATATACCTTAACTTTATAAACCATAAATCTATTTATAGATTTTGGCAGCAAATACCATTTGTAATAAAACATGTCAATTACCCTGCAGGGAATTTTTAAAGATATTTAAATAGTTTTTAATAAATTTGTTATTTATTAGTATTGTTGTTGCTAGTTAAAGTTCTTCACAAATTATTCTCATTTATTTGATTACACTGAAATTGAAATATTAATATAAAGTGTTATTAAATTGATTATTTGTGTGTTTTTATTAAATTTTACTAAGAAATTTTATTGGTTCTAAATTTTGTATAAATAATACAATCCTTTAACATTTAAACATGTATACAACCAATGAATGTTCGGTATTTAAAAACAGTAATTATTCATTGTATTGAGCACTTTCTTTTAATCCATCTATGATTTATATGTATTTCTTTAATATGGCACAAATTATAACAATGTTTTTGTGCAGCATTCACTATTTAATAATGTTAATGTTAGAAGATAATTTATTGAAGGGATTTAATAGAATTAAATCTATTAATTAAAGAAATATAAATATAATCCAGTAATTTGAATTATATTTAGGGTGAATCTAATTCAAATAAGTTTTCACATAAGTCTCCATGATAATGTGTTTAGTTAATCGTAACTGAAACATTCCATTGAAACAAGGAATATAGCTATCATATGTGTTAGGACATATGTATATTTTTATAAGAAGGTCAGCCGGAAGAAGATAATTTGAGATTTCCCACCTTAAGACACCTTATGTGCTAAATGTTAATGATATTTTAATAGAAATGTCTTTAAAATGTAATCCTTATAAATATTTTATGAAGACACATATTACTAGGGTCATGAAGATTTTATGAATATAAGCTATTATTTCAGAGTATTTTCAATGTATAGCATTTGTGCCAATTGAAATATTGTGTTGGTCATATTTTATTAGTGTTATGTAGCTTTTAGGGTCAAAACCTTAGTGTCTTTATGTATATTTATTTATTTAAGATTGAATTATTCAAAGTAAATTTTTTTCATTTTTTCCTAACATTTAATCTTACCTTATGTTTTTGTGTTGTAGATAAACTTCATGAAGTGTAAAGTTAAAAAGTTTATACTTTATGTTTTACTTAAACAAAGGAAAAATGGTGCCAAAAGGCTGTATTAAATTAAACATTGAAAATAGGTTAGAAGGGCAAGGCCTACACACCTGGTAAGTTTGTAGGTCTTGCTCTAATATCTTCCTTTCAATGTTCAATCTATGTATTAGACACTTAATTATTCCTTTAGTATATCCTTCGCTATTATATAATAATGCTATGTTAATTTAAACATTATATTTGACACATTTCATTAGTTTCATTGTGTATTTAGGTATATATAAACTAATAATTTTTATCAGGGTTGCCACACAGAGGATGTCACTCAAATATTTTGGGATTTGCGATATTTTCACTGCATAGTTTAAATAGTAGGCCTTTGCATTAAAGGAAAAGTAAACTGAAGAACTAGGTATGTTGATTAAAACATGTGTCTAATCCTACTGCCCTTCCTTATTTTCACCCTAAAACATGGGTTTGCTCAACACCTTCATATATTTCCCCATCAAAGTCAAGTCATCCTGTTCTAAATCACAGTATTGTGACTTTACAAAGTATTTAGGATAGTGGTAAGTACGTCTGAATAATCTAGAAAGTATTGATAATGTTGTTTTAAGAAAAAAGCGGCAACCCTGTGTGTGTTTTTGGTATATCTTAGATTATGGCTCTAGAACAGGGATGGAAAAATCTACAACCTGCATACCACTGGGTGCCACACCTACATGAAAATAAAAGATTAAATAAATAAAACTTTTTCCAAACGTCATATAATTTTTTGAGGCCAATAATCTTTTGACTAATATGTAAATGATTATGTAAGCTTTGGGTTTGACACATCCAATTATTATCTTTATTTCACCAAAGGTGTCAATTTGAATCTTTTTGCGTCAAGTGATTGTAATTAATACTACCTAAGGCACTTTGACAATTTAATACATATATCCTCTTTAAAATTTAGTTGTTATTAAAATATTTTCAAATTGATTTATTTATTACATTTAACAATATTCAACAAGTTTTGATTTTTGAATGTTCATTAATAATATTAAATAACAGTAGACTTGTTCAAAATTAAGCCAGTCCTTAAGTGCCACACTGGTTGGAAAATTTTTGCCATCCCTACTCTAGAATATCATCTTTTCAAATTGTTGTGTTGGACACATTTTACTAGATCCATGCTCCTTATAGGTTAATAATCTTAAAATCTCTTTGTTAAATGTTTTTTGAATAATCTCTTCTTCGAGATTATCTTTTCCATTGTATAACATGTGTGGTTCTTTAAACATTATGTTTGTCACTGTTTATTAGTTGCATGTAGATTTTAACTATATAAGTTACAATTCTTTGTATATAATATTTAATTATTATATATCATATGCATTCTTTTCCCTTTCGTACACTCTCAAACATTGTTTGTTATACTTTTCATTTGCTTCTTGAAGGTTTTTAGATGTATTAACTAATAAAAATTTGAATGTTTCTTTAAGATTAATTACATCAAAATATTATTTTTAGTATATAACATGGTGCTACTTTAAATGTTGTGTTTGGAAAATGTATATATGTTTCACATATTTTCCAGGCACAAAAGCTTCCAATCCTTTTTTTTTATTATTATTTAGCACCACGTCTTACTACCTGTTCGGGTTGTACGCTTTCAGTACTATTTACCCTAATGGAATAGGAATTGGGACGGTTGAATTAGAGGAAGTGAACCCGCATTTGCTTGGAGGGAGAGTGGAAAACCATTTAGGATAAATCACCCCCAGTTCACCCGACCGAGATTCAAACCTCATTCTCCCTGTCCTCAGCAGTCGAGCTCAACACGACTAGCGCGTTAGTCAACTACACCACTGAGGCGGGTGCTACCAATCTTTATGTGAAGAGTTGGTGCTGCCTCAGACATTACCTCAAGTAATTTTTTTAATTGTTTGATTAAAATTTCAAGGAATAAGTTACAAATATTAATCTTTAATGTTTCTTTAAGATTCATATAGTACTCAGAATATCCTTTATCGTTTATTAACATTTGTACGTCCTCAAATCATGTTAGCTACAATTTATTAGCTCCATAAATCAAGATGAATGGATTAAAAATTAATGAGATTCCCTCAGATTTATCACCATCATATTGTAATAATAATATGTATAAATAATATTACAAAGCCACTGATTTGAAACACACCCATATGAGTCTTAATTACATATTTTTTCAAAATATGGTTTTTCATGTAAGCAGATAAAGTAATTGAAAACTAATTGAACTCTGTTTAAGGTTCATTAAGGTTTCTATTTTATTATTATTATTGTTAACTAAAACGAGTTTGGAATCTGCTATGTGTATTTCTTTGGTTAATTTTGGCTTGTGGTCAACTAGTGACGATTAGAATTTTTCTTCAATCCAAGGGAGCTGTATAATTCTCTTGACTCATTTTAGTTTGGGGAGGACTCTTAATAAACAATATATGTTTCGCCAATCAAAATAGGTTTTTAGGTTAAAATCTTGGTTCACGTGTTTAGTGTGCACAGGCCCAGCTCTAACTATACAACGTTAGAACATTTAATTCACTTTTATATAAACTGACAAGCTATTTGTAGAGTTATAGTTATATAAGAACAAATGATCAAAATGTGAGTACAATAAATGAAATTTTGTAAATGTTGTACCCAACTATTGCCCACATTTTGGCAGACACCGAAATTAGCACTTGCTAGACAACTTAGCTTCTGCGTCTATGTGACACCATCTGTTTCCTCGCAAACGTTTAGCTGCCATTATTTAACAATTGTTGAGCGTAGTGATGGGCATAATCAAATAACTTGATTGTGTTGTTTAATCGGGATTATTCGAGAAAATTTACTCGGACCTTGTTATTTTTTTAATTTTCTCTTTTCTTATCAGATAAGTGATAATCGACCTTATTGGGTAGACTGTTTACAATGCTATTTCCAATTAAAAGGCATATTCCCTTAGAGCTGAGTTTTCACCAACAGTTTCTTCTGCAACGCAAAATTGACTCTTTATGGTTTAAATGTTGCACATGCATTTTCAATACAAAATACTCGCAGATGTGAAGTATACAATCGGAACGCATGCTAATTAAGCGTATCACGATTCAGATTCTTTTCAAAAGTACTCGATGAAAGTAACTATTTTTTTTTTACTTGGTAGTCTTATTTTCACAATCGCATTTTATAACGGAACTAATTATTGTATTTCTTAATTTATTCATTATAATTTCTCCTTGGTAAAATATGATGATTTATAAATTGAAACTAATTAGAATAAGTTACAAAATAGAAAAAAAACCTCTTTTCACTTTTACAAAGATACAATTATTATCAATTTCTTTAACATAAGTGTATAAAGAAAAGTTTATTTTATTAAAAAGAGAATAAAACTGTTTTTTTTGTAAAGAACTTCTTAAAACGCATACTTTCATATTGCCTACATGCAATGTGAAAACTGAATATAAGGGGATGGAGGTCTCTGTCAGTGTAGACTGACTACTACAGGAAGAGATTAGGGACTTGTTATTAGTATTGAATTCCATGGCAAGACTTCCGAGCAGGGCCAGTCTAAGGCAAAAGTTTTGTGTGCACAAAACTCGTATTTCGTCTTAGACCGGCCCTGCTCCCGAGTAATGTTGTCCAACTGATTGCCACGGGACGATTCGAGTAGATGATTCGCTAAAAGTTACTCGAGTAGTTTTACTTGATTGTGCCCATCACTATTTGAGCGTTGTCATCACTCGCTAGTTGTAGCACTATCAGCAGGACTTATACACATACACGCACCAGTAAACACAATATCAACCTTGCGTGTACTGAATAAAAATATATTTATCCTACAGTTAGCTATCTGGCAGATAAATTCAGTTCATAAAACATGAAAGTGGCTGATAATTTTTATCTGGTAGATAACTTACCCTCCCATAGCAATATTTATCCGGTAGTCATAAGACTGGCCCATAGAAGGGAACTAATTTAACTTAAAAAAAAGTAAACTTAACACAAGATAATAATCTTAAAATCAAATTTCACATAGATAAAATCAACCACAAACAAAAATTAAATAAAATGTGGCTAATTTTTTTTTATTCATTTCAATTAAACAACGGAATAAAAAATAAATAAACAACATAATGACCTACAGGAAAAAAACCTTTTTTGATACATGATATTTTCTATAATACAGCATTTGAAATAAAGTTTATAAGGCTTTTGTTCAGATATAGACTGATTCAGAAGATGTTTATGGCATTAGATATATTTAAAATTAAGTTATATATTATTAGGGATGAAAATAAAGATAAATTTTGATTTTTAATGATTTAATTCTTATATTTAACTTATGACAGAATGAAATAAATTTATTCATGGTTTACTTAAATATATCCATCTTGCTCTACTAAAAATTAATTATCGAGTAAATATAATCAGTAATGAGCTGAAAAATTTTAACAATAGGCTCGCAGTTTTTCTTTTTTTTAATATAGGGAAATATTAATATAATGATACAGGAAATTATTTTAACATTTTTATTAAATCATATTCGGTCTAGGAGTAAGGTGTCAAATTTCTGTACTGGGAGTCCGGGTATCAATCCTCGGTCCCGACACAGATTTATCAGATTGCCAAACCCTTCCTTCCCCTCTGACAAGATGTGTATTAATCACAACTTGTGAATGTGGGGAATGCCAGGCCTCCACCGTGGTTCTGATCCCACATTAAACTGTAGGTCCTCCATTTCATCTCACCATCACCCTACCATTGCACATTAGCATAAATGCGTATAACCCGAATGGGTAGTAAGACGCAGTGCTAATAATAATAATAATATTAAATCAAATTATAAAATATGGTGGCATTATTCTAAATAAATTACCTATACACAGGTGTTAAAAAAATGCAGCTTCCATATAGTAGACACATTCTTAATTTATTTTGTTACTTTCGTTTATTTATTTATGAGTGCTTTTCATGCTTATTGCTGTATTTCTTTGATTCTAAGACAATTTTTTTTTAATTTAAACATTTCTAAAAATCAATGGTGTCAAAGAAGCACAGTTCATTTTCGACCAACGCTCTCGAAGACTCGGATGATAATATACTATAGGATAGCAAAGATAATGATTGTTCCCAAAAATAATACTTCACAATGATGAGTTAGTGAATTTAGTTTTGCATATTTTTTTAGCACCACGTCTTACTACCATTTCAGATTATACAGTTATTTATGTACTAATTACACCAATGGGTTAGGGATGAGGAGGGTTGAATTTATAGGAAGTGTACCCGCATTTGTGTAGTGTGGGGAAAAACCACCCTCAGTACACCCGACCTCGATCTTGTTATCGGAAGTTTAGTCAATTGCAAGAATGGCCCAATTAACCATGCGGTCACCAAAAGGGTTAGGTCTATAGTGAAAATATTTCTTAAATATGGGGTATTTTAGTGGGTTTCTTTCCTTAGAATCGAAGAAATACGGCAAGTATCTATGATTCAGAATTATCTATTACCAGTTCTTAATATTATATAAGGGATCTGAGTGGGCCTGTTTTTTCTATGATAAAGATTTTAACATCTCTATTGTAAAAATTAAGTATGGTAGGCCTATATGTATATTTGTATTATTACATCTCACTACCACATTATACCGATGCGATACAACCGGAATGAGAAATGCTGGGGTTTTTTTTTCCTCTTTGAGTTTTCACAATTCATTCAGGTACACACAATTATGCTAAAATTGTATGGATAAGGAAAGGGAAATTAAAAGGAAATGTATCAGCATTTGAGTGGAGAGAAAGTGTGAAATCATAGCTATGAAAAACTCTCATTACACCTTTCATCCATTCAGTATGTTGCAGCCTTTCCTCTTCTTTATTAAATATCCAAATGTCTTGAGAATGGTATGTTAGTAACGCACTCAGACACATATTGATAGTTCTAAGAATGGTAACTTCACACAGGATACAAATTACGGTACTGCCATTGAGAAAGTTTTCCAGACTGACTTCAAAATCATTCACAAGGTAATTAAAGAAACGAGAAAGCTAAAAGTGTTTTTTATACTTAGGCCTTCTAAACACACATCATATTAAATTATAAATCAAGTTAGTTTTATGATAAATTTGTTTTGATTAAATCTACATACAGAAAACAATGGTGAAAATACTTTACATTAACGTAAGATACAAATCTGAAAAGTATAATATATAAGTATAATCTGAAAAGTATAATAGATAAGTATAATCTGAAAAGTATAATTAAATGGGTGTAATAATCTATTCAAAGACAAGGTTAAGAGGATTATTTTTTAAAGTCAAATTTCTTCAACAAAATCGTACAGTAACAAATTAGAATGTATAAGTACAGAAGCTCTTTCAATGTGGGAGAACTAAAATTATTCGCTAGGGTTCAGGTTGAATGAAACGTTGAAATTTCAATTTGTCAAAATCAGATTAATCACAAGAATGTAAACTATATAATTGCTTAGCTCAATTTAATTATAAATAGGCAAATTTGATTCTGTTTAGTTGAAGGCCTTAAGGGCACCACTTGGGCCTATACCCGACCATGTTAACGTTTGAACCTTTTTCTCAGGAACTGTTAAAAATATCAACTTGGGGTTTTTACCTATTAATATAATATACCTTTTTACATAAGCAGAACTAAAAGTTTTAGTGTACTTAAATTTGTAATATATATATAATTGAATTATTTTAGTTCCAGCTATACAAAGCCATTAGGTTTACACGCATAACAAATTTCAAGGTTGCCGTCTTATAGTTCCTGAAAAAAAGGAACATAAAGTTGGAAAAAAAAAATTGATTTTCAGTAAACGAAGAAAACCTAAAATAGTGCATGCAAATTAGTTATTACCTTATAGTACATTCCTGCTGCATATAATGGCTCTTGGCCGCCTTCTTCCTCAAAATGATCTTCTAGTCTTCTTTTTAACAAATGTTTATGTCTTCTAATCTCTTTTTGAGCTTTTTCAGCCTCCGCTATCCGCCGCCTATCCAGCACCTTCATCGCTTTCATAAGGTGTTTTCCAGGCCTCAGTCCAATCTCCTTGAATATCATCCATTTACAACCATTGAATGTTGTCACTGCCTCATAAACACCAAATTTCAAGGTATTCCGTCCAACAAAAGTTTTTTTTGAACATAGGTCCAAATGACATTATTTAGGGATTCATTCACATTCTGGGTTTTGCCATGAACACATTTTTCCAGTAATTCTGGCTTTGCAAGGTCTTGAAAGATGGGTTTGATGAAGCTCATTACATTATAAGGTAAATGAAAGTGTGCTGTGTGACCATAATTTTTTATTTCAAGCTTTGCTAGGTTGAGCTTGCACCAAGTTGTTTCATCGCTTGGGCACAAGGCATGTTGTGGTGTTTCGTTCGATGACAAGACGTGGAAGTATTCGGCCCATATGCCTGCTTTCATATCTTTTACAGATTTAGTATTCCTCCTAATAGCTAATCCATAGAAGACTTGTAGTTTTAGGATTGCAGCATCAGTTAGTCTATTTCTTCCGCCAAGTGGAGTACCATCAGCAAGTTTTTTAGTCTTGGATTTAAGAGTATGTAATCTTGTCCCCATCCTTTTCTATATATGGCCTATACACTCAATTTATTTAATTTCTACATCAGGTCCATATGGTTTACTCTCACACACTTCCATATATGCTTTGGTGTCACCATCTCCTAAATACTCAATGTACCGTGCATTGTGGGTTGGCAGGGATCGTTCAAATATCTTCACCGCTCCGGCTACCTCCATAGCCCCACTTGAGCCATAAAAGTTTGCAGAGCATTCTTGTTCATGGATGTTATTTAATTTACTGCTACATGTGCAAAATTTAGAAAGTATTTCTATATCCAAAACCTTTTCTGTGTCCAAGGACGTGGCAGATACAATTCCATTTAGAGACGTAGGACCACGCTTCTGCCACGACCCATCAATCTCTACACCCGTTATTTTTGAAAATTGCTTCATCAACAGCTTTATTCACAGATTCTGATTTAGAAACTAAAAATTGTTCATAAGCATGATACAGGTTTACTGGAGGGCTAATATTCATAATGCCGCAAAGTTTCTCGTCCGCCGCTCTGCTTTTCCCGATAGCTCGGAGTGCGTAAACCAGCCTAATATTTAAATCCTGCAGTTTTTTTAGTGAGTCATTTTCTTTAATTTCTATCTTCTCACAGTTATTAGTAACAGCATTGTGGTTGCACGACACACATTGCAAAATTACCTAACAAGCCAATCCAGTTATTTGTTTATTACTTATTTTTAAACTGCAGTGACAAATTTTGCATACTGCAACACTGTCTAATGCAGCT